>CBVK0100154024.1:0-29827 GCA_900067695.1 Picea abies
TGTTTAATGCTTCATATTGTAAAAATGATTAATATTTTTGAGCATAATGTACTCATATATTTTTTCAATTAATTTGTAAAAAGGAAATTAAAATTAAGTGAGAGAATTCAACTCACAAATTAGTTTCCTTGTTTTAAGGGGAAATTAGCTTTATTTTAGGATCCACCTCATAACTTAGTTTCCTAGTTTTAAGGGGAAGTTGGAGTATCATGAGTTGGTTTGGGATTATTCCTTATTTTATCACAAGTGGTTTCCTAGTCTCAAGGAGGATGTTAAGGGTCTCATAATTTGGTTGAGATGATTTCTCATTTTTGTCATTGAGTGGTTATTATATCCTAAATTTATGGATCTCATCTCCTTGAATTATGGATCTAAGGAAACTATTCAAACTCCTCATTGGGAGAAATATGGGAGAGTTGTTTTAGGAGAGAAACAAGAAATCATACTTGTGTTTTGTAAGCCCCTTCATTGGGAGAGTTTACCCCCCCTCCTTGTGGGGGAATTTAGTCCTTCTAGTGTATGAAGAAATTTCACTTATGTGAGAGCCTTGAGTTCTTTGTGTAGAAGAAGGGTGCTCTAGGTTTCATCCCTGTAAGGAGCATGTACAACATTTTGTGAGAATGTTTCATCCTTTTGGGGAGGACAATAAAGAATTTTGTTTTTCAAGCAGATTCAGAGACGTAGAGAGGATGTCTTGGTGAACTCCGTTAACAACTCCATGATCTCTTGTCTCATGTTTTCTTATGTATTTTTTATTTCCACAATTATGATCATTAAATGCATTAAGTAATGGATCATGAGACTAACAACACATTCACCATGTTAATATTCAATTTGGATTCAAGCCTTCATAAGTACATCTTTTCAAATTTGATGTTATAAAGTTCAATAGATCTGCAATTGTAAATATGACCTTCATTGAGTGGCCTAAAACCAAATCAAATTTGGTATCAGTGTCACACAAGTTTCATATCACTTGAAACTGTTTCTCTTCTAAATTCTTCGTCTCCTCTCTATCTTATGTAGTTATAATTGTTCCTCTTTCTAGACTCTACATTTTCTCATCATCTCTATGTTCATGTGGAATCCTCACTTCCTCTTTTTCCTATCAAAGTGAGAATATAGTAAAACCATCACGATGAAAAAATCTAAATTCATTTATATTTGAGTAAAACACGAGACATTAACAACTGTATAAATTAATTAAAATATGATAATTTATTAATGTCAATTAGGAAAGAGAAATTATTTAAGATTATTCTTCAAGTCCCAAGCTTCTCAATGAGCAATTTTTTGCTCGATTTGTCCATCAGGAAATCATATTATGGGCTACGGAAAAAATCCTTGTCAATATCCAAGAAAAATTGTGCCTCCTCTTTTATTAATTTTCAAGCATTTTTCTATCAAATTGAAAAAATGACTCTTCTAACATGTTCTTAGCTCCTCCATATTTCCAATGAGCTATTTCATGTCCAATTTGGCCATTCAATACTCAATATATGTCCCCCAAAAGAGACCACTCAATAACCATTGATCTCATATCTAAGTAAATCTTGATCGTTGATCTTATAAGCTTATAGATTTATCCCACATGCATTGTGGGAAGGGATTGAAAGGGGTTTATATGGTTTTTTCCTTCCAATGTAGTTTGTGTGTGAAATATGATAAGTATGTAATGTTGAGCCTGCGTTAATGTTTGGTTCATACTTGAATCCCAAAAATAGAAAATTAAATAAAAATAGAAATAAATAAGCTTGCATGTGCAACTATGAAATCCCAAAAATAATTAAAAAACAAAATTCAAATCCTTAATTTCCCATGCCATAAAATAATATCCCAATGGTAATTCGAGAAAAAATCCCGAAATCAATGTGCAAGTAAATATCTTGACATCAATGTGCAGATAAAATATCCTGAAATGAAATCCTAAAGTAAAATTCCTAAAATCAACATGCGGGTAAAATATCCCACAATCAATGTATGAAGATCTAAAGCTGAAAGGGAGAGCTCGAAATGTAACAAACCAAAAGGGAGATCCTGAAATGGAAACCCCAAATGAAAGCTTGAAAATAATAAAATAATATTTCTGAAATCAATGTTCGATGATCATTTGGGAAAAATTTCCAAAGGTGAAAATTCGATAGGGAAATCCCAAAATGGTAAACCCAAAATAAATGTTCCTGAAATTAAAAATAATAAAAATAAATAGTCAGAAAATAAAATAATAAAATAACCCAGGATTGAGATTTTGAGAAATTTGCATGGCATGTAAAAATCAATCTTTGATGGTAATTCCCCAATGACTCATGTCCAATAGGTAAATTCTCCTAAGTAAATATCTCGATGGGATACAATAATAAAATAATATACATGGGATTCAAGAAGCAGGAACTTTAAAACCATGTAGGGATTTGGAAATTAAACCATGGATAAAATAAAAATAAAAATTAAACAAAAACATAAATAAACTACAAATAAAATGCAAATTCATGCTCTCGGATTTTAGGAAATTCAAAATCAATTTGAAATGTTGTCCTAAAATACTGATGCAAATAAAAAATAAACTAAATAAAAACCTAATCCAAAAATAAAAATAAAATGAAGATAAATAAAAAAATAAAAATGGAAATTTGGGATAAAAATAAATTAAATCCAAAATGTACATGACCATATATACACAAGAAAATATGGATGGGTAAGGAGAAATGAGGCTGAGTTTCGAATTTAGATCAAGGTTCTCACTACAGATCAAAGTTTCAAATATGAATCAAGGTTCTGACTGGATATCATGGTTCCACACTTGGAAATCCATGAAATTTGAAAAATGCATATTATGATAATTATGAATGTTCAGAATAAAAGTATTGTGACATTTAAATTGAAATATCATATTTGGACATTCAAAATTCAATGATTGTTAGGCTAAATGAGAGCATATTTTGGTTAAATAAAATAATTCCAATTGTGAATGAAGATCAGGGTTCAAGGTAGGACAAGTGGCATGTAGTGAATGGGTAGTGTGACATCAAGTTCCTTGTTATCATAGAATTTATAATTTGTGCAAAGCCTTCACAAGATACTAAACTTGTGTAACAATTGGAAGTAATTTCCAGTGTCACCTAGGAAAGTACTTCACTTGTTTTAGTGATGCAAAGTGGTCCAACACAAGGGATGCTTCTCTTGTGACCTTCAGGGATCATATAGAAAGATAAGGGAAAACCTACAACCCCCTATATTGGTCACTTGATGAGAATAATAGGTTAAGGACAAAGCAAGGACAAGACAAGGTAATTGATCAATTGAGTGTAGGCCAAGTATTTCAATGTTTCCAAACAATTATCAAGTCTAATCAATGCAAAAATTATTCGTGGAACACTAACTATCAAGTGAAAATAAGTTGTTGTAATGAAATTACAATAATTAACAATGTTATATAAACAAATCAGATTTTGTAACAACAACAAGAAATCAGATCTTAACATTAGCAAATAAACTCTCAAAATATAACCCTTAATGAGTAGAATAAGATCCAAGTGTCAAACAATGATTTAATCCTTATTTAACCATGATATTAAGTAATTTATCAATAATTTATCCAATCCCTAATGGTTGTAGCTAATTTTTATAACATCAACAAGTTAATGAGTTAGTTTACAAGTTGTTGGGATAGATTGAGCACAATAATGTGATAAAGCATCCATTTAACAAGTTACTTTTGAGAGAGAAGTCATTTATTAGGGTTTTTAAACACTTGTAAGAAAGGAGACTAGTGTCATTTTCTTTATTTTGGGAAAATGGAGTAAAAGAAAACTCTTGGAATATTGCTAAAGAAAAGAGATGGGGTTGAAGATTCAAACTTGAAGTTATACCATCATAAAACTAGGCCAAATATTATAGGAAACAAGTCTTATGGGTTATACCATCATAAACCCCGACGGGCCACATAAATGTCATATTTTTACATTCTCTTTTCCATATTTTTAATCCCTTTTCGCATACCTATGACCATGTATTAGTTCGTTCGAATGTTCGTGTGCGGGCTCTAGAACCAAAGTACTTTACATTGCATTTCCTTAGTATTTCGTGTGAATTATGAATAAATATTAGAGAAATAACATATTTTTCATTTATCTTTGAAAAATGGGTTAGTCTGCTAATTTTTACAGAACAACATTTCACTACCATTACTCCAGGCATATTGTGACACCACCACTACATAGATAGTAGAATGGATCCATGGAAACAAATCATCAACCACCACTAACCGTAACAAATATATTCAAATATAAGTTATATGGTTTAATTATGAATAATATATTTTCTATGTGCATAAATCCATTTTTCTACAATTTTATATTTTCCGATTTAATTTGGGTAGGTACAATTTATTTGTTGGCTATATCAAATTATGATTTTAATAGATTGAAGACAAAGGATGCATTTTATTGGTGGATATGGGTGTAGATTGGATCTAGGAAGTCAAACACTAAAATTTATTTGGGATGTGTTTTGACCATGTCGTTGTAACCTACATCTCCAAATTCGAATATGACTTCAAAGGAATCCTAAATTCAAGAGGAGTTAACAAGAATCTTGGAATTCTTAGATACGTTGTTAGCAAGGATCTTGGAATCATGTATTTATTTTCTAATTGTTAGCAAACCACATGCAAAACATGTGGATCTCATTTTTTATTTCTTAATTGTTAGCAAACCACATGAGAAACTTGTCGATCTCATTTATTTTTTGTTATTTTATTTTTAAACAAAACTTATGTATAAAAATATTTCCTCTTTCATTCTACGAGGACTCTTACAGAACAAGTCTAATTGATGATGAAATAAATTATATTTCCAGAATTCTCATTTTAATTTAGATTATAGTATGTATTTAGATAAATTTGTTTATATTAGATTGATTTATTTATGTTGTAGATTAGTAAGAGATTAATTCATTTAATTTTGGAATCAATTCTTTGTGGTGTGATTTAATTTATTTATGCAGTTAATTATTTATGAGGGATTATATTTATGTAATCATTAATTTATTTATGCATTTGATTATTCACATAAGATTGCATTTATTTATTTATTTATAATTTCTAGTTGAGATAATTGCATTTTAGATTAAGTTTGCATTCTTTCATGTTTTTGAATAAATGTGCTTAACCTAATTATTATGTTTGTTAGAGTGAGTGATAACAATAATCAATTTGGAAAGGACTTGATTTCCCTTCCTACAATTAGTTAGAATTTATTTTCTGCAAACTCGATTAGATTTAAATTCATGCAATTTCAATTACATTTATATTGGGGTTACAACATTGACTGCTTCTAGGCCAACTGAATTAGTTTAGTTGGAATTTCAATTACTTTCAATAAGGGTCACAACACTAAGTGATTCTAGGTTGGTTGAATTAGTTTCATTTCTTGCAATTTCATTTACATTCAATCAAGGTTACAACACTAAGTGATTCCAGGTCGGTTGAATTAGCTTAGTTTACTTTCTTTTAAACATGTGTGGATTTTATTCCCTCTAGTTTGTAGAACCTTTCCAAAATTTGTGAATTGTCTATACTCTCCTGGAAAAAGAAATCAATGATACTACGACTACATAGAAAACCACTGGAATCATAGATTTCATCCTTCATATACAGTGCATGGTAACACACAAGTTCCATACGAATCATGAATTGATAATTAAATGCAAAGTCTTTCTAATTGTCTTTCTGAGAAATTAGAAACATAATTAAAAATCTTGTCAAGACCTAGGTATCATTTTCTTTCTCTAGTGTCTAGAAAAAAGAAATTCATTGAACTAGGTCAAACCCTAGATATTATACCATCATAAACCTTAGGTTTTAATCTAACCAAAGACAAACCCTAAGGGAATAAACAATATTAACTCCTAGACTAGGTCTTAAATTCTTCAACAAATTAACATAAATGAAAATAGGGATGGGGATAAATGAACTTAATCCTTCCTGTTAGTGTCCTATAAATAGGTTGTTAGAGTATGGTTTAAGTATGTATGATAGGGTAAATTCCTGCTTTTCTCTTATAAATACCATGGAATTCTTCTCTTAGGTGAAATTCATGTCATGATTGAATGGATTTGTGATTAATAAAGTCGTTTAGATATTGTTATAAATAAAGTTTGAGTCATGAGTCATGTGGTCATGATGTCAAAGAATATGGGTTGTCATGTAACCAAAGGATCATTATGAGAGGCCATGTGTTCAATCATAATCAGTTATATTCATTCTTGTCATGGTTTAGAAAATCTCATGAGCTCAAATCCGTTGGAGGAACGTAGCATCATCAAGCAAATTGGAGCACTGCACAAGTTGTTGTGCAAGTTCATAAATGTTGCACAATTGGGTTTTGACGTGCAACAAGGTAAGATGGGTATAAGTGGCAATTCAATTTGTCTTTATCATTCCAATTCTTCATATTTCATGCAAGAAACCTCTTGGATACCATTCTTCTTCTCTGTAAATCCGTAAATCTCCCATCCAAGATTGTTGCGCATGGGCTACAGTCGACGTTGCTTACAACGCTACACATCATCACCTCCTTTACTCTTGCACCCTCCAACTACTGTTTTGGGCTCATGGTTGATGTTTGAAAGGAAAACCTTTCTTATGAACCAAAAAACTCAAAATTAACCTTACAACGCATATCCTTTTCTACATCAAACCATAATTCTACCTATTAGATGTGCATATGAAAATGTTTCATTTTACCATGCGCACAATATTTTCTTTCCATTTTCACGTGGAAATTGACACATGCCAGCATCATGGAAACTATAGAAGGCAGGAGGAGGAACACAAAGGGTGGTGATATTGTTAGATTTGAGCCTCAAAACCTTAGGCTAGTGAATGCATATCCAACAATCATGGTTTCTTTTGAACAAGTGGGATGCATCAGATTTTGTGAAAATCTTCAAGGTTACAACATGCAGGTGACAAAGGAGTTTGCATTTATTTATAATGGAATTGAAGCTAAGGTGGGAAACATACAATTTATACAATTTCAGGTTTTTGAAGACACTGTCGTTGTTGCAACAAAGATCCCTGCTCGTGGAGAGAAATGGTTCAAAGGTATGCAACTGGATCTAGCTTACTACCATGAATTTTTGAATCCTGAATTTAGAAACATAGATTTTGGAGCCACCATACCCAGAGAAATTCTATTAGAAAACCATAGTAGTTTTTTCAGGGTAATTCAAAGGTTTTTCACATGTGAGGGAAGATTCACTAGGGTTTATCAATATCATTTCAGGATCTTAATCCACTTCACTAGTAGGAAACCTTTAAATTTAGCCCATTACCTCTTTAGAATCCTAGGGAAGATGGATGACAGAGTGAAATAAAGGAAAGATAAAGGGGAACCCAACCTCCTCCATTTTCCATTGATAAAGTTGTTGGTGTTAGAAGAACTTAGAAAGAGGAGTTAGGATTGGGAATCTTTTGTATCATCATCAAAGATAGCGGTTAATTCTTTTAGCATCCCACAAAGAATGATAGATACACCTTCATCCGTAGAAAATACCACAACATATGTTCCTGAAATTTCTTTCAAAAAGAGGGAAAATGAAATTGAGTAAACTACAGTAATTCAACAAGCTAAAAAGAAATGGAAAAAGCTCCAATTTTCCCAAGAAGTGGTCAAAGTTCCTTGTAAACCAGTTACTAGGTCAACAACAAAAAGGATTCCTTCCATGCACACATCACAAGCCCCTAATGAAGCTCCAGAGGCCTTCACATAAAGAGATCCCCCCAGTGACAAATACAGCCTTATCATTGAGCTGCAAGAACAGTTAAAGAAAGCCCATTTTTTCATAGCATAGTTGCAACATGAGAACATCGAAATGAAGAAAAAATACTTGGAACATGCCTCCAATAAATATATCTCAGTGACACGTGAAATATTAGTTCTTGTAACTCCAACTGACTCCAAAACAAAAGGTAAAGGGAAGGTGGTGGAGCAAATTCCAGAGGTGAAATAAATACCTAAGCCTAGTGTTCCTTTGACCAGATGCTCATCCAGAAATTTGCAGTCTTAGAAAGAAACTCCATCAAAGATACATCCAAAGGAAACATAAAAGAAGAGGACTACCTATGATGAGGGTCAACATACTTTCAAGAAACATAAAAGAAGAGGACTACCTATGATGAGGGTCAACATACTTTCAAAATACTAAGAGAACAACTGAGAGAAGCACACGATATGATAATCCAGCTGAGCAAGGAGAATAGAAGAGCAAAGATAAAATTTATAGAGCTCCTAGATTATTTTGATCCTAAAATAGAAAATGCTATATTCATGGTGAGAAGAAACCTGCCACTACATAAACAATTGAAGAACATATATCAGCAAAATATGACTTTGAGGAAAGAGAACTGAACACTCAAACAAAGATTGCAATAGTTGGAGACATAAAAGAAGGGGAAGGGAACAATTGATTTGCTTGTTGAAAAAGTAGATGTCTAAGCTCTAAGATGCATTAATTTTTGTATTTTTATCTTTTGATGACATTACATTTTTTCCCATACATATTTTGGAATTTTTTGTTTGAGGATATAAGCTATAAATATGAAATTTACAGTTGTGCAACAACCTCGCTGCACAACTATGATAGTATGTTTTTTTTAGCAACAAGAAAAGATTTTGTGTGTGATATTAAAATCAAAACATAATCATAAGGGTAATTGGGAGATGAGTATGAAAAATTAAGTCAAACAATCACTTGATCAGGCTGAAGTAGCATGGTTTCATTTATTGCAGTTTGCTATATTAGGGTTTAAGGTTTTAAAGGAACAAGTGTCACCATGAATAAAGAACAATCATTATGAGATATTCACTCATCATTAAGAGGCCATAAACCATCATCATCGATCATCTCAAGGCATAAAATATGAACACAATGAAAAAAGAGCATATGTTGCACATATCGTTGCATTTCTGTTGTAGGTTGTTGTGTAACAACCTTGCTGCAAATCTATGACAAAGTGCCAGAATCCCTCAAATTCGATAAGAACAACTCAAAAAATATTTCAACATCATCTCCAATGACATACGAAGGCAAAGATAATATTAATTGACAGCTAGAATGTATTTGGTTAAAGAAATTCGATGAAATCAATTTGTTCAAGAGAGCTCCCTAGTTTTATGGAACCTAGTTGAAACTATTTTTATTTCAATGTAACTTAGTTCTATTTTTATGCAAACGGTTTATATTGTATCCCTTGGTCCAAGGGTGAGCCATATTGTATTTATTTCATGAAATTTAGTATGGAAAGGGTTTGCAAGTGTGGAAGGAAAAAACTATTGAATACATTTTGTAAACTTTCTCTAATATTAATGAAATTTGCTAGATCATAAGTCCCTAAAATTTGACTCCAGAGATACATGTGGTTGTGTTTTTTTATGCATGTGATCCTACAGTTTTAGTCTTATAGTTTAAATTCATCTATGTGATATATCTTCTTCTTTATGTTAATGTGAACGATATGTATCAAAATTGATCTGTATCTGATGCTATGTTGCATATACTTTTAGTTGTCTTTCTACTGTAATCACCTTGGTATTCATCTGTGATAGATTCCCTAAGGTTTTTTTTTCTCTGTAATATTCAATCTACAATGATATCTAATTGGCCTAAAGGTGTTATTTCTATATTTACTTTGATCAACCACCTCTCAATTCATCAAGTATCCAATAACCCTTCATTGATAAAGATTTTGTTTGAGAATCCTGGATACATAAAGGAAACAAACAAGGCATCATCCAGATGATAATCCTTTAGAAGCTATTGATAATCCAAAAAATCTCCTGCACAAAACTGACAAGAAAGCACCCAATTAGGTATTTTTCTGGATCGAGTTTCATCATTTCCTAAATATGGAGTAAGAACTATTGAATATATGTATTTTGATATAAAAGTTGAGCAATCTTTGTTTAGATCCAAGTCAGAGTCAGATCTGTCCCAAATTCTTTTTGATGAGAAGATATTCCTTTATTTGATTAATCTTCCCTTACATTCATCAGTTAGTTCTTTAAAAAGTGTTGTAGTGATTTTATCTAACACAACTGTTGGTATCCCTAATTCCTCATCATCTAGTCAACCTTCTCCTTCAATCCCTCCTAGAATCATCACAACCATATTTTCCTCATTAGCTCTCCCTGCTACACTTCATGACCTGCCACAAAATTATACACAAAGGATAAAACAATTTGATGTAGAAGGAGACATAACAACTTAAAAACATTTAGATAGATTCACTAATTTCATAGATCTTGAAGAAGTAGAATATGAAGATGTTAATATGTGGTTATTTGCAAAAATATTTTCATGAGAAGTTATAAAATGGTTTAAGTCCATCCCATCAACTAGAACTCCCAATTTTGACAATTTTGAAACTCTTTTTCTTGGGAGGTGGGGTAATAAGAAAACCCCTTTGGAGTTGTTGAAAACATACAATAATTTGAAGAGACTCCCTATTGAGACAGTTCAAGAATTTTCCACCAAATTTATGAAGGTTTAGAACTCCATCCCTGATCAATCAAATCATCCTCTAGGGATTACTCAACTCCATTATGTTGATGCATTTGAGAGTGAATTTTCCTTGCTACTAAGAGAGAGAATATCTGCTTCTCTGACTGATATGATGAATGATGCAATTGAAGTAGAAGTGAACCTAGCTACATCGGGAAAGATTAAGCTCCAAATAGAAGTTGAAAATAAGAAGGCTAAAGAAGAAGCACTACCTTCTACCTCTCAAGCATCATATGAAAAATTGTACTTGATGGTAAACACTATGGAGAAATTGGTAGAAACGTTTTCCTTGGAAGATAAGCCTCATGATATTCAAGCCAGAAATAATAATTTTAGAAGGCCTCTTGTTCCTCAAATCAGGTAGAGGGAACAAAGGATTCCATCTAATTAGCCAGTTAGACCCCCTTTCCAAAACAATTATGTTGCAAAACATTTTGAGGAACCTCTTGAAGATATTCATTATTTTGATCTAGAAGAGCCACAGATTTACCTAACTAAATAAGAGTATGATATTTTCATGCAATACCAAAATGACGTGTTGAAGGAGAAAGAGGATTACAGGAAGGGATATCATAACACAATCATGCAATTCCAAAAACAATATAATCTCATAAATAACAAAACAACAACAAATGCTCCAAAATACCCCAAAGATGATATTCCCTCTTTTAGTCATGAGGAAAAATATCTTCCAAGGAAAGACACACCAAATAAAGGTAAGAAAAAAGAAGACCCCCCAAGGAAGGTTCCAAAAGTAAGGAAAGAAGCAGTCATTAAAGAAGTAGAAAAAGTTCATCTCCCCTTCAATTTTGAAAGTGAAATGGAAAAAATTAGGATTTTTGTGTCGTTTAATGAGCTAATCATAAATGTGGAATATAAAATAAGATTATAAATATGCGATGTGACTGTCTTGGGATGTGTACCTAGTATTAAATAGGCCACAGGCCCGATCAAGCCTCGTACCTTGGGTAATCGTGGCATCCACATTAAATTGCATCTATGTGGAATCTCCACAATGAATGACACCTTGGGCATGTTGGTTAAGGAATTGGTTTGTGGGGGTAGAGGTCACAGGTTCAATCTCATGGACCTCTACCCCGTTGATGCTTTTGTTATAACCAAAGTTTATATATAGTGTGGTTTGTTTGTATATATGTTGGAATATTTCGTTAGCCCCCCTAATCTCTTCTTACAGTTACATTGGATCCATAGATACCAAGGGTCGAGGGCTTAGCCCTCGAACCTTTTTCTGACCATTATAACAATACGATGAATTTAAATATAAGTCACGCCCCTTACAGTTAAGAACCAAATGTGTGGTGTAATGGTAAGGTTGTTGTGTGTTAGGAAGGAGACTCAGGTTTGATCCCCGAAACTGAAAACAATAATTTTATACAACCTTATCCATAAAGGGCCAATGGGAGGTTTCCACGTGGTAGCCTCTCATTGGTCAATCATTTCCATGTGTCAACATATAATTAGTCCACTTATGGGTACAGATGCCATGTCACTTTCCTAGTCATACATATGGTGTGTCATGTGGTGCTTCACGGTGTTACCATGTCAACACCATACAGATGTACGATCATGCCACATGTCACAATTCCAATGGTGAAAAATGTCAACCTTTGACTTTGACTTTTTCTTTAACGTTTTCCTAGTTTGACCTAAATTTTGACTAATCATAACTTTTGCATATGAACTTTGTTTGAGGTGATTTTTATGCCATTGGAAATCTATTGTCGAACTCTACATAATGATGTAGTTTTTGAGAGCATATATAATGGTCACATTTTGAGCTTTTCTGGATCCTCCTAGACCTATGTGAGAATTCAGGATCCTCCTGGACGTCTATGAGCATTTTGGATCCTCCTTGAACTCTATGAGTATTCTTGGATCTTCCTCAATCACACCTTCCCACTGAAGAACTCTTTGTCCTCCAAAAGTATGAATATTTCAATAACTGAGTGATGATAACTCTTACTCACTCTTCCACCTTACTGATATTCTCTTACTTAGTAACTTAGTGATGATGAAGCTTCTTCGCTCTTCCATCTTGTTGAATATTCTTTGACTTATTCTTCATATTGGATCTTGGATACTAGATCAGTGTAATTTTGTTTGCTTCTTTGGAATATGGCTCTGAATATAGATCTTTGTCAACTTGCACTAGTTCAAATCTAGTTCTGGTTCTGGCTCATAGATTCCTTCTTAAAAAATATTCTCACATAATCTCTACAATATCCAAATCTGAATCATGTACTCAACATCCACTCCCATCTCCTTCTCTACTGAAGATATTCTATCTCGACGAATATGAAACCAAGTTGAATGTTTATCTATGCCTTGCCCATTTGGACTCTCTGTTCTTATACCATTGATGTATCTATAGGAGTCTCTGAATGAATTCCCTATCCATTTCTTCTCTCCTTCCTTGAAAACAATACCAAACATATTCTCTGTATACATATGTATTTTCTAAACTATTTTGTGGTCAAGGTATACATCTATATGGACATGAAATAATATATTGAATATGTCATAGAATGCATCTTTACAAGTATATACCTCTTATCTCTTTAGAAAGATAATTGTTTCTCCTTTACCATCTCTAGGAAGATTTACATTACTTCGATGCTCCTCTCTCTTTTCGATCTACATGATCCAACTGCCTACATCCTTATGTTCCTTTTCCTTCAGTACTTCAGAATAAGAATGTTATCTCAAACAATTTGATCCATATAGAGTCCTTAGCTGATAACAAGACAATACAATTGTTTACACTTGTTGTCGAAGCAATTAGAAATATTTATAAGATCCCTCTCACTCCTATAACAAAAAATATATATAGAAACCCTTTACAATATTTCCCTCACTTTAAAAAATATGTAAGGTGGCTATATAGAAATCCTTTACAAAATTCCTCTCACTCTTGCAGTCTACCATGTGTGGCTTACAATCCTTCTAATACAAAAATATAAATACAAGGTATCTACATATGCATATTAGCTTACATTTTACAAATACACATATTTACAATTATCTCTTTTGATGGATGGTTTATTCATGGACTCATCCTTCCCTTAGTACTGGAAGGAGTCGCACAACATTGAATATGATGTAGAATATGATGTTGAATCTAAAAAACCATTAGACTAGATTATAGGTCTTCCCAATAACCTATGTAACTTCTCCTTGTGAACACCAATCACTACTTCTATATCTTGAGTAGCTTCCCTTGAATACAAAAGTACCTGGCCATGTTGGAATGTGATTTCATATCCTTCATATTCAAAAGTTGCAACTCAGAGTAGGTTTACTTTCAAGTCAGAAATATATAACATATGATCCATTTCCATAAATTCTCCTGACTCAAGATCGAATCTTATATATCCATACCCTCTTATTACTTGTCTGGTGTTAATTCCAAATCCTACATAGAAATATGTGTTGATCTTTGAGAGAGATAGGAATATTAATCTCATCTCAGTCATGTGGGGATATGAGCCACTGCCAATGAACCATACCTCTATCTATTCATATATCACTATGTTAATACGAACCATTAGGAAGTATTCTTTCTCAAATCTTTCAACAAGGCTATTAATATCACCTGGGGTTGTTTCTTGTATTTTTTCAAGTGCCTTTACATCTTTTTGGTTTTGGAGATGTCTTAGTTATTTTAACTTTCCCTGGGCTAGAAGGTAAATCTAACTACTTATGAAGGACCTTGTCATATGAAGTTCTCCTTGCTTCATCCATCCTTGAGCATTCTCCATCTTGTCAGGAAAAAGAATAATATGAGGAATCATCTTTCTTGATCATTCCCTTTGAAGGAGTTAGTTTCTCTTGCATTGGAGACTTTACATTCTTTACCTTCCAATATTCATGGAATGGTGTTAGTGGTGCCAATACCTTATCCTTAGTATGCAACTTCCTTTCCAACTCATGAAAAATACTTCTATGGAATTCCTCATGACACATCAATCGATCTTGAAGCTTCTACTTCTCCTCTTCGAGAGATTGTAGTTGCATCCTTAATTCATAATTCTCCTTCTCATTTCATCAGTTAATGTTCTTTTGTAGCCTTAACTTCATGAGGGATTTACTCATGTTTTCTTCGCAACAAGATCTATATTGAGAGCCTTCAAACCCTTTACCAACTTAAGTCTTGGATATCGTCACATCAACAACATGAAAATGCACATCAAAACTAGCTCAGATACCACTTGATCCAAAAACCCTTAGATACCAAGGGTAATCTTTAAAAAACCATTTTAGCATCTAATTTGATTCAAAATAATTCTTGATCGTATTTAGGTGATTTGCAAAAACAAGTGATGATGTGTTTATTATCCAAAATATCATAAAAGAATGATTAATTTGAATAATTATGAGATAACACAATAGAAAATAAAAGAACTCAAATTACACAATATTGATGACATATTTTACTTCATCTCCAAGTTCCCTTCAAATAGTGAGATTGCACTTCATCATCTCAAAATGTGAAATTAAAATACAAAATGGACTTACAAAGACAAATTTGAATTCACTCTTCAATTCCGCTACTCAAAATCAAAAGTAAAGTTTACCATTGAGTTCCTTGCAAAACTCTGAGACAAATGACTATAAACTCGACCATATTCTGAACTAGCTCAATTTTACCCTCTTTACACACCAAATGATGCACTAAGATACTCATAAATGGAAATATGGACTAATATTTTCATAGACAACATATTAGAACAAAAATAACATCACCATTGTACTCCTCTCGAGAAAAAAAGAAAAAATAGTATAAAAAATCCTATGTTTGGACAAAGTACCTCATGGAATGCAAATCTATGCAACACATAAACTTGACTTTCTCTTAGAATGAAAATCTATGAATCCATAATGTACCTTCTCCTCAATATCCATGCAACCTTGGGATTTGTGCCTATCTTGGGATGTGTGCCAAATCTTAAATAGGCCACGAGACCGACCAAGCCCCGTACCTTGGTTAATCATGGCATCCACATTAAATTGTGTTTGTGTGGAATCTCTGCATTGAAAGGCGCCTTGGGTGAGTTTGTTAAGGAATTGGTTTTTGGGGGTATAGGTCACATATTCAAGCCCGTGTACCTCTCCCTCGTCGATTGTTTTGTTATAATCAAAGTTTATATATAGTGTGTTTTTTTTGTATATCCATTGGCGTATCTCATTAGCCCCCGCGAACTACAGTTATAGTTACAATAGATCCATAGATACCAAGGACCGAGGATTAGTCCTCGACCCTTTTTCTGGACATTATAAAAATATGACGAATTTAAATATAAGTCATGCCCCTTATGGTTAAGAACCAAATGTGTGGTTTAATGGTAAGTTGTTGAGTGTTAAGCAGGAGACCCTAGTTCGATCCTCCAAACTCCCAACATTAATATTAAACAACCTTATTTATAAATGGCCAATGTGAGGTTTCTAGGTGGAATCCTCTCATTGGTCAATCATTTCCATGTGTCAACATATAATTAGTCCACTTATAGGTATGAATGCCATGTCACTTTCCCATTTAGAAAGACAATGTGCCATGTGTCACTTCATGGTGTTTCCACGTCAACACCATACATATGTATGATCATGCCATGTGTCACCCTTCCAGTGGTGACACATGTCACCCTTTGAATTTGACTTTTGGTCGGTTTGACCAAAACTTTGACCGATCATAAGTTTTTCATAAAAACTTTGTTTGAGGTCATGTTTATGCCATTGGAAAGCTATCGCCGAGCTATACGTAATGATGTAACTTTGGAGAGAATTTGACATGATAAAATTTGAGATTTTATCAATCCTCCTGAACCTATGTGAGCATTCATGTATCCTCCTGGATCAATTAAACACTCCATAAACCCTCAAGATACAATAACACATCAAAAAGAAAAAGGTAAAAATATTGATTGATTTTGGTAGTACCCATAGTTTCATCAATTACAAATTAGCAAAGGATCTCAATTGCTTTGTATATCCCACAACAGTGTAATGATTGTAGATGGAGGTGCCATAAATTGTTCAGAGAAATTCCATACTATTAAGTGTCAATTTTCACATGCAACTCTATGAGACTAATTTTCATATGTGAAAATTGCTACCTAGTAATCTAACAGTAAAACCCTAGTTGTTATCGCTGAAACATTTTACACTGAAAATTATTGAGGGAAATTATATGGAGCAGAAACACAAAGTACAAGAGATGAATCATCAACACATATGAGACACAAATTTTTTGTTATCGTAACCTTATAAAATTCAGAAATCATGAGGGAAAAAACATCCCTCCCAAACAATACAAATATCACCAAATCTGAGGACAAAACGAGTCCTCTTAGTCAATACAATTTCACCAAAATATGAGGACAACCTTGTTCTCCAATATCCATACAAATCAGAAACACCAAACCTCATTAAATATCCTGGAAACTTCTTATGCCCGAAAATTTACCACAGACCACTTGTATGACCTACTGATGTCACCTATTAGCTAGTGTGGACCTTCTCTTTACCAAGAAAACTATGTACGCAATTCTCCTTACTGCAACCCACGTATATGCATAGTTGTGCCCACTGCAACTTGTGTATATATGGTTGCGCCCACTGCAACCTACATATGTATGTGAATCTTTCCACCACAAGTTGCATATGTATGCGATTGTTCCCACTGAAACCCACGTACATGCACAAAAACATATACAAACACTTTTGTATGTTTCTCTCCACTCGTACAATTTATTACTTCTACGAATGCCTCTCTCTCCCACACATGTGGTGTGATTTTCCCTGCCAAGAACAGAAAATAGAGTCATCAACCCTATGACATATTTTCCTCCTAACATAAGTGCAAACTCACTTATGATAACTCCATCCTTGCACAATGATCCAATGCCATAATGATCTCTATCCTTTATTGATCCAAGAGGATCTATGGAACGCTCATAGAGGTCTAGGAGGATCCAAAATGATCATAGAGGTCTCACGGAGTCCATAAAAGCTCAAACTTTGACCGTCTCAAATGATCAATAAAATGGCATCAATGTGTAGAGCTCGTTGTTAGCTTTCCAATGACGTGAACGACACCTCAAATGGATTTTGTATGAATAATTTATGAGCAGTCAAAGTTCAAGTCAAACAGGACAAAGTCAAATGTCAAGTAAAAGGATGATGTCATCATAGTACATGATAACATTAGAAGATGACATGGAATATGAAAGTACAATCGTACATGTTATGTGGCATATTAGTTGGCAGCTGACTAGGCATATGGTACATTCCAAGTGGACCAATGGTTCGTTGACACATGGTAAGGATAGCCAATGAGAGGTTGCCACATGGCAACCTCCCATTGGCCAATATTAATTCATGTCTGTAAAAGTTATGGAGTTGACGTGGTTGAACCCACAACCTTTGTAACCTCCCATACCATCGCGACCTCATAATATTTATTAACACTATTATAATATGACAAGTAATTTATTTAAATTTGTATTAAGTGCTAAATCAGGGCTGAGGGCCTAAGACCTCAACCATAGCCCTTGGTTTATATGTTATTACATGTGACTTATACCTGAATCCATGGGGGAATTAATAAATATGTAACGATTAACCAACGTATATATATGTATATATACTATATAGTTAAACCACATACTATATATATATTATATAAAAATAAAACTAACCAAACAACATGCCAAACTTCGTAGGGAATAGAACCTTCAACCTCTACTAAGTTTAGCCAACGGTTTAACCGTTAGGCCAAACTATCCACTTATTCTAGATGCCTCTAATTTTAGTAATAAGTTGCCAACTAATTTGGATGGTGGTTTGGGCCCACACTATATTTAATGACGTGGATCCTAACACATGTACACACATTCCAATGTGCATAGATTCCAATGCGGGCACAGATCCCAAGGTATGCACTGAATTGTTTTGCGTGGTAAGTTTATGTGTTGCATGGAAAAACATGCCATAGGGTATATTTTCCACACCTAGGCAAGTTTATACTTGTTGTATTCATTTTTCCACAAGGACTATGAATATGAAGTTTTTTTGTCATCAAAGGTCATTTGTAAAATTCATTTCTCAGTTTTTCATGTATGACACACATAGTCTCGTTTTACGTGTAAAAAGGGATTTTTCGGACCTTGTTTAGAGTTTGGATGACTTTATACTCAAATTTCTCAGAATTTCACAAGGAATTCAATGGTAAACCAAGTTGCTACATTTGAACAACATATTTTTGGAGTGTCTTAAAAATTGATTTTTATAAGTCCATATTGTAATGTAATTTTGTATTTTGAGATGTTAGAGAATAATCATGCTATATAAAGGGACTTTGAAGATGAAGTAACATATGTCATTAATACATGTAATTTGAATTCTTTTATTTTTTGTTGTATTATCTCATTATTATTCAAGTCATTCATCAGTATTAATGAATTTTATGGACAAATAAACATATTTACATATTTTTACAAATAGTCAAGCGCTCTTCATTTACCGAACATGGTCGGATTTTTATGTTTATTTAAGAATTAATTGTACATCTAACTATTTTCAAATCAAGTTGGTATCAGAGCAGGCTAGTATCAATGAAAGGAAACTTTCCTATGATAAGGAAAGTTGGTATTAGAGATGGTTTTGATGTTTATTTACAGGTGAATGCTTATGAGTTCTAATTCTAAGCGAGGTGAAGGCACACTTGGATTTTTTAATCATGAGATTGAATGTGTATTTTGAAAGAAAGAAATGGAGCTTGAATATGTTCTTTCTAAGGATGATAAGGAGTTTCAAAGGATGTTTCTTGAGATGACAAATATGGTTAAGGAATTGTGGGAAGACCTAGAAAGAAGGAGAGAAACTCATTAAAATGAAGGGGGTCCAATTGAAACAATGGTAAAAGATGAAGAAGAACGAGAAGGTGAAAAACCTTTAGAGACTCCTTCATCCCCATCACCATCTTCTTCTTCTAATGAAACTAAATGTTATTCTCATAAGAGGAAAAAGAGTTCTAAGAGGTCTTCTCATTCTCATGATTTGTATTTGTTAAATCTAGATGTAAAGTTTGATTTTCCAAGTTATGATGGAGATTTAAACGCAGAGAAGTTGGATAATTGGGTCAAACAGATTGAAGTGTATTACAAGGTACAAAAAGTCATAAAGGATACTTCAAGGATACATCTAGATACTCTTCCCTGAGCGACTTAGCATTGATATGGTGGGAGAGTTGAACACAAGTTGCTATTATTAAACATGGTAAACTCATCTCTTCCTGGAGTGAATTTATTGTTTCATTAAGAAAGCAATTTTATCCATTATCTTACATGAAAACATCAATTATTTCTTGGCAACATCTCGAACAAGGGAAAGGGAAAAATGTTCAGGCTTATACACATGAATTTAAGAGGAAGGAATTGTCTTTTGGAATCCCATTACATTCTCCTGAGACTCTTCTAAAGTATATTGGTGGTATGCACTCATATCTTCTCCATACTATATTGATGTTTAATCCTACTAATATTAATGAAATATCAGTACAATATACACATCTTGAAGGCAACAAAGGAAAATATGTTGAGGATGTTTCAAAGGAGCCACATGAATTCGAGGAGTAGTCGAAGGGAAAAGGGAAGAGTAAGAAGAGAAATACATGGAATACAAATGACGAGAAGAAGCCTATATGTTCTCACTACGAGAAGAAAGGACATGATGAGAAGTATTGTTGGAAGTTGCATGTAGAATTGAAACAAAAATGGGCTCAACCTAGAAAGGGTAATAAGAAGACCACGACCATAGTTCCAGATCTTGGATCAGATGTTGAGGATCAAATGAAGGTTACATATATGGCCATTAAAGGTAAATATTTTGTTGCAAGTTTCAATTTATGTACTTCTTCTGCAAAGGCTAAAGTAATCCCCAATGGAAGTCAAAGAAAATAATTGTTTCATTTATGATTTATCTCAAAGAATACTAAGATTGATACACTTGTTGATAGTGGATCACAAGTGAATATTATTTCATAGCAAGTTGTTCAGAAGTTGGGATTGGAAACAAGGCCTCATTCGCGATCGTATCCTTTGGGTTAGATTTCTGATAATACTCAAGTACAGGTAACTAAGAAGTGCAAGTTATAGTTTGTGACCACATCTAGTTTCATTGATGAGGTAGAGTTATACATGGTTCCACTTGACATTTGTGGGTTGGTTTTAGGAAGTCCATAATTGTATGCCAGGAAAGCCATTTTCTATAGGGAACAAAACATATATCATATTTTCAAGGATGGGATTGAGTTCATTGTGAGATATCATTGGATGAAGATGAATATGACAGTTGTCACTATAGGGCACATGCTAGTTAATGCTAGTATCCAAGATCCAGTTTTACAACATATGGTTGAAAGTATAAAAGGTTCTTTGGTTGATGTTGTTCCTGTTAATAAGGGCATATATGTTGATGGTTCATTCTCTTTCTCATATGTAAATTCAACTTTGTTGTTCAATTTATTACTAATCAATGGATTATGGTTGCCAACTGCAACAATGAATGGTGGAGTTTGTGAATTTAAGGGAATGGTTAACTTCGTCGACGATATTGTTTTAGTCTTCATTATGGTTGTGATGATTTAGGTGCTCGTTATCCTAGAAGAATTAATGGATGATACTGGACAAGTGAGGTGAAATCATTCTCACTTTGTTTCTAAATAATCCATACTTTTGGAGGTCCAAAACTCCTTTAGTGGGGAGGTGAAATCCAGGAGGATATAAGGAACTCTCATAGAGGTCCAGGAGGATATGAAATGCTCATAGAGGTCCCAAGGGGTCCATAAAATATCAAAATTCGATCGTTTCAAATGATCGAGAAAAAAAATCAATATGTAGAGCTCATTGTTAGCTTTTCAACATCGTGAACGACACCTCAAACAAATTTCGTATGAAGAAGTTATGAGTAGTCAAATTTTAGGTCAAATAGGGAAAAGTCAAAGGTCATGTCAAACAATGACATCAGCATGGTACAAGATGATGTTAGCATGTGATGTATCATATGACAGTACAATCGTACATGTGACATGGCATATTAGTTGGAAGCTGACTGGGCATATGGTATAGTCCAAGTGGACCAATGGTTCATTGACACATGGAAA
Source organism: Picea abies (assembly GCA_900067695.1). NCBI lineage: Eukaryota > Viridiplantae > Streptophyta > Pinopsida > Pinales > Pinaceae > Picea > Picea abies. The sequence continues at coordinate 21,743 of CBVK0100154024.1, forward strand.
TAATAGCCAATGAGAGGATTCCACGTGGTGACCTCCCATTAGCCAATATTGGTTAATGTATGTAAAAAATATGGAGTCGATGGGGGTCAAAACCATGACCTCCATGACCTCCATAACATCCCAAAGACTTAACATAACCTCCCATACCATCGCACCCTCATAGTATTTCTTAACACTATATGAAAAGTAATGTATTAAATTTTTTATTAAGGGATAAATGGGTGGAAAAGGGATGAGGCCCTAATCCCTTGAACCTAGCCCTCAGTTTGTATGTTGTTACATGTGACCTATACCTACATCTGCAAGGGGCTTGATAAATACATAAGGATTAACCAACGTATATATATGTATATATCATATATAGTTAAACCATATACCATATAATATAACAATAAAACTAACCAACCAACATGCCAAAGGCCGCAAAGAATAGAACCCTCGAGCTCTACTAAGTTTAGTCAATGGTTTAACCATTAGGCCAAACTATCCACTTATTTTGGATGCCTCTAATTTTAGTAATAAGTTGCCAACTAATTTGGGTGGTGGTTTGGGCCCGCACCCTATTTAATGGAACAGATCCCAACAGACATACGCACATTCCAAGGTCGCAACACATGCCAATGTGCATAGATTCCAATGCGAGCATGGATCTTGAGTTATAGACTGCAATGTTTTGCATGCTAAGTTTATGTGTTCTATGGAAAAGTGTGCCATAGAGTATATTGTCCACACCTAGGCAGGTTTATACTTGTTGGACTCATTTTTCATCAAGGATTATGAATATGAAGTCTATTTTGTGATTAGAGGTCATTTGTAAAATTCTTATCTCAATTTGTCATGTATGAGACACATTGTCTCATTATACGCGTACAAAGGGCTCTTTTGGTCTTCGTTTAGAATTTGGCTAACTTTATACTCAAATTTCTCAAAATTTCGCAAGGAGTTCAATGGTAAACTCATTTTCTATGTTTGAGTAGTGGGATTAATGAGTGTTCAATAAATTGACTTTTCATAAGTCCATATTGCAATGTAATTTGGTATTTTGAGATGATGAAGAACAATCATGCTATATAAAGGTTATTTGATGATGAAGTAACATATGTCATCAATACATGTAATTTGAGTTCTTTTATTTTCTGTTGTACTATCTCATTATTCTTCAATTTATTCATCGGTATTAATGAAGTTTATGGACAAATAAGCATAATCACAAGTGTTTTTGCAAATAGTCAAGCCATTTTCATTTACCGAATCTGGTCCGATGTTTATGTGTATTTAAGAATTAATTGTACATGTAAGGATTTTCATATCATTTATATACAAGTCCAATGAGTGAGTTTATGCACCCCTTCTAAACTCAATAATTAATTAGAATAATCTATTTCTCTTTGTGGGTGTGACACCCCATCATAAGAACACAAATCCCATTAACTTTCCCATGAGGCCCTAGCCTCATTTCGAGGCTGATTTTACTAAAGAGAAAGGAGAATATAGTGCTAAAAAATATTCTCACATGGATAAACACCTTGGCCTCTTGTGGGAATCCCCCCCAAAGGTACAAAAAACAACACTCCCTCTTAGCAAGGGAGATATCCCATCCACCATCATCTGGATGTACCTATGTATCCCACTTTGAGAGTGGATTTTTCTTCTCTACCATAGCTACACTCCAATCCTCTTGATTGGTTGCTCCCTTTGTCATCTAAACAAATCATACTCTCTATTCCTTCTGACTAGTTGCATCCTTGGTCACTGAAGAAAATCCAAATTTCTTGTCTTCCCGACTGTCTGACTCCTCTGGCACTGTAGAAAAACTTGCTGAAACAATTGAATCCTCCATGGAGGGCACACAACTCCTAGAATCCTCCTACCTCTATAGCTCATGTCTTCCCTCCTCAACCCATGGAACTTATCTATCAGTCCTATAATATGCATCTCTCCCACCTGAACCTAAGGGGGAACTCCCTATGAAGTTTTTACTCTCCCAGGCTCTAACCCAGTTGTCTCTCTCTCAGATCGACCTCCCTCTAAGTCTGCATTCTCCCTTTGAATCCTAACATACTCTGAGTCTGCAAAACCTCTAGAGACATCTATTTCCTTTGTACTCGTTGACCTCCTCTAAAGTGTAATATCCTATGAAAAATCATGGGAGGATTCTCCTTCGTACTCTATCTTGAGAACTAACTCCCTATGAGCTTTGGCTTCCTATGAGTTGACACTATGGGTGGGGATACCTACCTCACCATTGGTGGAGCCACCTACTCCCTTTGTGCTACTAGTGGGGCCACCTGCCTCACGATTAGTGGAGCCACCTACTCCCTTTGTGCTACTAGTGGGGCCACCTGCCTCATCATTGGTGGAGCCACCTGCTCCTCCTCATGCCCCTTTCTTCTCTTGTTGGGTATAACACACATAGGACAATCCCTCAACCTATATAGGTTTCCCTACCTAACTCCAATAATCATTGTTGATCTGAAGCTAGATCGTCTAGGAGAAAAAAACACCCATCCCTTTTGAAACAATATGTGGTATCCCTTTCTCTCAATATCTGAGACTAAGAGAACACTCCTCCTAAGTTATGGAATCCATAACACATTTAAAACTCTCAGCACCTCTTCTCACTCCAATTAGAACAATATTTTACCATAATCACATACTTCATGCTTGGATCTCATGCCAAGCTCTACATACAAGACTGATCCAGTCTCTTTGAAGGTATAAAATAAATCTCTAGCACCTGTCATGTGGAAATATGCTCCACTATCCACCAACCAAGTTCCCCTATTGGAAATTTTTCCTAGAAGGGAGGAGACCAACAAGATCTCCCTTTGGAACCTGTCTACAACGTCATCACCAACAAGATCTCCCTTTGGAACCTGTCTACAACGTCATCAACCTCTGCTACTAATGCATACTTCCTTCTTCCCCTTCCCATCCAGTGTGGACACTGTGAATTATAATGACCAAATTCATGGAACTCAAAACATCTAATCTTACTAATATCCTTCCTCCATCTCGGCTCTGGAGATGTTTATCCCTAGCAAAATTATTCTACCTAGAGAAGCTCTTCTGACCTTCCTACTGAGGGATGCAAGGGCCTAGCTCTCAATACTTATACTCTTCATTATGCTATCCATATCATCCCTAGACACTAATCTGGTCTCCTCCTTAATACAATCAATCCATAGTCTTTCAAATTATGGTAGATTTTATCATGCATAGATCCCCTACACAAATGGTTCCCAAGACCCTAGAATACCTCTTAATGATAAATTTACCAACTCACCATCCTCTACACTATTACCAATGACCACAAGCTGATCTTGGATATATGTAATATTCATAATAAAGTTCATAATAGTGTCCTCATTGGACATACTGACAACTTGAACTTGATGTGTCAAATGAAACTTCCTTCCTGTATTCCCATTCTAGTATAGACCTACCAGATCATCATACATATCCTTGGCAGATGTCTTCTTAATAATTTGACTAATCAAGTGATCCTTCATGGATATTAGAAATACTTGTTTGGCCTTCACTTTCATCCTCTTATGGAATGCCAAATATACTAGATCAGTCGGGATAGGAACCACATCCTCAACATATTCTTTGAGGTCATTCTCTTCCAACAAGAGAAGAACCCCATCCTTGCAAGCCCAAAAGTTTGTTTCCCCTTCCAACTTGTCCTCAAGCTTCGATTTTTTCACCATCCTAGCCTTCCTGGAACAAGAAAAAGAAATATGCAACCAAATGTAAAAGCTACGTGTCTCAAATATGATTCCTTTATCTTCAAATCCTAAGCTCTAATTCCATGTCAATTTTCACATGCAACTATATGTGACTAATTTTTAGATCTGAAAATTAGTTCCTAGTGATCTAACAATAAAACCCTAGATTTTATCACTGAATAATTTTACATTAAAAATTGTTGAATGAATCATCAACACATATGAAAACAAATATTTCTATTCTTGTAACCTTATCAAATTCAAAAATCCAGAGGGAAAAACCATCCCTTTTATCCAATACAAATATCACAAAATCTAAGGAAAAAACTGGTCCTCTCAGCCAATACAATTTCACCAAAATATGAGGACAACCTTGTCCTCCAATGACCATACAAATCAGAAACACCAAACCTCAACAAATATCCTAGAAACTTCTCCTTCACATAAATTTTTTGTAGACCACCTATACAACTTGTTGATGTAACATGTCATCATGTACACACTTGCTATGTACCGAAAAACCTGTGTACATGGTTCTCCTTACTGCAAACCATGTATGTATGTGATTGTTCCCACTTCAACCTGTGTATAAGAGAAAGTTCCCACTGCTGTAACGAACCCTCTGTTACGACATAAAGTAAGTGTGTATAATAACATAGACATAACGTTCTTTTTTTTTTCTTACAACCTTAGTTAGGACAAGTGTCACACGAAACAACATACAACATTAATTATACATTTATTTCTCATATATCTATATACACAGTAATAATCAAAAATAGCTTCAATGTTATTCATAGATTAACTATATCACATAAATATAACAACGATAATTACTTGCCCAACCTACCCTACAAGGTTAGGAACTCCAAGACACATAATCAACACTCAAGTCCATGATTCATCCGAATGATTTTGACCATTTAAGGTCTTAGGACTAGCGACTGTTCTAAGTAACAAGGAAGTATCTAATTCCCATAATGTAATGTCTCTTAATGGATCTAAACATAAACAAGTAAAGATTATAAGAGTGGCATCATTAATATTAAAAACTTAAAATACCCAAATTTTACACAATAAAATAAATATGCTAAGAACTACCAAAAGTCTAGTGCATAAATTGGTAATCCAAAAACGGACGTAACATGATGATCATGTAAAACACCAAGTCTAACTACCTAAGAATGTGCAACTTGCACACTAACCTATTAAGTCTTATGCGCAAGTGGTCATCAAACTTTTATAATATCTACAAGCGCATTTACTTTGATTAAGTGGGTGTAAGATTTGAATTCTTATGATTAATTATTTTTCCTTCTACTTCGTCAATAACTATTATAATGTTATGTTCAAGTTGTATGGTTGATATACTCAATATTAGAACCCCTATATATTGCATGATATAATATTAATACCACTTCTTGAATTTAAACTATTATTGTTTAAATTATAACTTATTTCATCATAGTTACACATAGGTTATGATTATGCAAGAATAAAAATAAGAATACATCCCAACTAACTTAAACAAAACAAGTTTAAGTTTAAGATTTCACACAATACATTTATGCATGTCTAAGATAAGAATATAAAATTTGTCAAGTAACTTTTTGGGAGATAAGCTTAAGTTTTTCCTTTAGACTAAGTCATTTACAACTATCATACACTTATGCAAGAATAAAATATAGGAGTTAGCTCTCAACTAACTTAAAGTAAATCAAGTTAAGTTAAATATTATCCACAATACAATTATGCATATTTAAAATAAAGAATTTAAAATTTATCCATTACTTTTTGGGAGATAGGTCTAAGTTTTACCTTTAGACCAAGCCTCTTACAACTATCATTTTATTTAAGTAAATTGCATTGAATGGTGATCACAAAAGAAAACATCTTTGAGTTTTTTTAAGAAAAGTCTTAGGTAAAAACCTTGGATGATCCATCCTTAACCCAAGTATCGAATCTAATCTTCCCAAAGGTAGGTGGTGATCCCTCATTTAAAGATGACAAGTATCATTGGAAGCCCTAAGGTTTAATACGAATTCTTGCCTCAACGCTTGAAGCAAGATTCTTACTTAACCCTTTGTCTCCTTCTTTTAAAACGTTCAAGAAGGCAAGGCAAAAAGAGAACTTAAAGAAATCTAGTCGAAACATTCATTGCATATGCGAAATTTCTATCAAATAAAAATATAAGATTTGCATCTACAACTTCGCGTTTCAGTGTAAGGCAGGCGTAAAACGTTTTGAAAATACCAATAATACTCAACCCGAATTTAAGTGGATGTTATCAATGCATCAAACATAATCATCGGATGTTATCAATGATTCAAACATAATCATTCTACTATTTCGCAAGACCGATCCAAATAATCGGTGTAAGCAATACAAATGAAGAAATGAGTTCAGTTTAAAACTACTCCTTCGATATACATAAATTCTCATTGAAATACATATTGGCAACATACATTCTTACAGCAACTTTTTTTTTTAAATGAAATCTAATTCTATCAATAACCCAACAATATTCCATTGTGTATATATACGGAAAAATGTTTTATCCTTCAATTGTATTATAATTATAACTAAGAATTATGCTAAACAGATCTATTATCAAAAATACCGTAGTTAGAAGATCGTTGTTGTTGATGACGAACTTCAATCCAGAAGGAAATTGCACCACTCCCTCCTTCGCTTGCTAATCAAGAGACTACACCGGTACCTCCCAGCCAACGCTAGGGGTACTCTTCTTCCCCCTTAGCCCCCTGAGCCACAAAGGGGCCACACACAAGAACTAACAAACAATAGCTCCAAGTCTTGCTGTGCAAAGAAGAGCTTCCACTCTTTTTTCAAGCTTGGTATCTCAACTATCACATGTAAAACACACTCCACAATAATTTTGGCAGCATAACCTTACTAAGAATAAATGAGATCCATTTCCCTTCTACATCATTTGTTTTATAGAATTTTCCTCACTCAAACATGCCCACATGCACAATTAATTAACTTTTTAATTGAATATATTATGATTATTCACCCATAGACTTGTTACACTCTCCCCAAATTGCAAAAGTAATTACAAATTTTATTTTATTTAAAAGTCACATTTCCAATGTGTTCCTATTTTCTCTCTTTGTTGTCCCTTTGTTCCCCAGATTCTCATTTAATGAGGCTGTAGGCTAAAGATTCTATGAAATGAAAAACTTTTTCGAGGATATTTTCCCGAAATTCAACGATAAATTATTAAATTTGTAGATTTAAGTGATTATTTTTGTAAAATTCGAGTGTCGTGGGAGTTTTTCAACATGTTGAATCCATTTCTGCATTCAGAAATGGATTCTGAACAACAAAAAATAGTGATTCGTGTAAATTGATATCACCGGATTCTGGCTAAAAAAAACATTTTGTAGAAGCGCTAGTCAACGCCTTTAATGAGTGTCTCTTAACTAGATTTTAGTTAGAGTTGGACTATGAGTCTTATTCTAGTTAGACTCTAGATGCCATTTCATGTGTACACGTATTCTCTCATATTTTTAATTCATTCATTTTAAAAATCTCTCTTATTGTTTTCATGCACACATGTGCATTCTATCCAATCTTTAGGTTTTTCTCATTTTTTCTTAAAATGATTTTATCTTTATTCTTTTAATTTATTAAATATTTAAATTAGTCCCCTAACTAAACTTATACTTAGGCTTAGTCTTAGAGTTAGGATTAGGATTTTATGGGGATTTATAATTAATAAATTCCATGTTTAATAAATAAATTAATCCAACAAGGTCTAATCAATTCAATGTTTTCTAGGTCGCCTAGATTTATTGACACAAGTTTTTAATTACACAGTGTTCGCTTCATGACGCACATCCTTGCTCTAGAGGTGTCACTCGCTTTTGATTGGTTTTGGATGTTTTTTCGACCCTTGGAGTCAACACCCCACTTGGTCGACCTTGTGAGAGACTAAGGGCTTCTAAGGAATAAAGACTCTGCCTTATTGCGCGCTCCTTAAAAATCTCCATGAGTGACTGTCTCAGTCCATCCTCATGACATCATGAACATATCAAACTAGGTAATCGTTAACCTACAGTTTATACCATGACAGGAGTGCTAGTAGGCTATGACAGGGACGCTGCCAGACCTCTACCTCAACGTGCAGTTCCTTTGTTTGGCCCCTCTACTCATGTGAGTCAAATTAGAAAGCATCATAAATATTGCATCCACTGATCAAACCCGTGTCAATAATCCATATACATATATGATACTGTAATAAATCATATATCAGAAGTGCGCAAATGTGTTAAGAACCAAATATTAATATAGCATAGAAAAACCTCAGAATAAGTACTCAATGCCTTGAAAA
>CBVK0100154025.1:0-29820 GCA_900067695.1 Picea abies
CTCTTCCGATCTCACTTAAGATTTGTAAATTTTGACTTTTTTTATCATTTTAAAGTGTAACCAATGATAAGAAAATTAATCAAAAAAAAATGAACTAGAAAATATATAAAAATTATCAATTGAATAAAGCAAAATATTTTAAAACAATTTAGTGCGAATTTTTTTTTTCTACTTTTCAAGAAATTTCAAGGGAATCTTATGAGAATATAAACTTCTATTTTTCAATAAATTTAAAGGGAATATTATGAGAATATAAACTAGTATGTAGACTACATGCCTTATTCACAATAGTGTTAGTTTTACAAGTTTCTTTTCTTCATTTTATTTATTGTTTTCATTGGTTGTTTGGGGGAGTTTGGAATCACTAGTCCTTTATTATAGTATATTCACTATATTTAGGGCATATATTACATTTGAATGGAAGCTACTCATAATCAAATTCTTAAATATAACATCAAATTATCTAGATTTAGGGGACTGGGAGCTTATTCTCAAGGCCTATCGCAACGTAGATCCTCGCATAAGAATATTGGCATGCTTTTGATCTATGGCATTGTCTAAACGTTCTACATTTTGGCATTTTTAACTGGAATCCGGTGATATAAATTTGGGTGAAATCACAATTTTATTTATGAATGCATAAATGGATTCAATTTCCTTGAAAATCCTCTAGGGCACTAAGATTCTAGAGACTTAACCACTCAAATATGCAGATCAAACAATTTCTGGCTGAATTTCTAGTAAAATTAAATGAATAATATCCCTGGGAAAAATCCAAAATGTAGAACGTTTAGACTACAAATTCTATTAGGTTAAACTTGATTCAGTGAAAGAGTCAAAGTATTTAGGTCAACAATGGTGGATAGTGGTGGATTTTGGCATGAGGTGCTAGGTAAGTCTGTGGTTTTAGAGCACATGGATTGCATGTAATAAATCCTATTTAAAAGCTTGAAATCTCCATTATAAAATGCCTTGATTGACCAGACTTTGACTTGGCTTGGTGGGTTTGGCCAAGACTAATTAATCTTTGAGGGAGAAACCTCCAATAAAGCAATGCTCCAGTATTTAAATATTTTTTAACAAAATATTACATAGATTCCTACCTCTATAAATAGTTTATCACTACCCAAACCCTAACCACTAGGGTCCCAACATTAATGAGTACCAACTATCTAGGGGGTCTTATTACATAAGGATGACCCTTTTACATTGAATAATTACACACAAATTACCAAATGGGTCTTATGAGCTCAATTTTTTTTTCTTTTTGGACATGTTGTTCAAAGCATTATAAGGCTTGTAACTTTAAAATTAGGCATCTAGAAATTTTGTCTGCAAACATTTATTAAAATGTAATTGGTAATTTTTTTTCAATAATAGTTATATTTGAATTAAAAAAAATGGGTGCTATGGACATACATGTATAACTTATTACAATAATCAAGGAAAATGAAACATTTTCTCCTTTTTTTCCTTCCAACCTTGTAAAAAAGTGACCTTGGTGGACCTTTGCAACAAAGATATTTGTGCTTTCAAACAAGGAGTCTTCAAGCATGCATTCACCTAGCTTTATAAACTTCAGTTATTTATTTATAAACATCCCTAGCTTTATAAACTTCGTAAACTTCAAATACAAGGTCCAAACTGAAGCTAGGTGAAGGCTTGCTTGAAGACTCCTTGTTTGAAAGCACAAATCTCTTTGTTGCAAAGGGCCACCATGAGAAAAAATCTAATGAAATTAAGGTTTCAGAAAGACATGAACTAGAAGATTAAAAAAAAAACAACTCTGAATTGAGAATGAAACTACAATACCTGGAGGATGAGAAGCAAGAGCTTCAAGATCTATTGGTAAGCCATGAATAATTGTTGATGGAAATTATTCAAGAATTGGAAAGTGAGTTGCAGGCCAAAGACAAGATGTTGGCACAATTCCATAAAGCTAAGCAAGTGGAGAAGGAAAATTCTACAATGCAAAAGAGGCCATCTTCTACTATAGGTTTACAAACAGTGATCAATGTATGCTATGAAAATGATCCATCATGTTCTTTTTCTTCCCATCAAGATGAAAATGTTTCTTTGGATGAATTTAAGGATCATAATTATGGTGTTGGATTTAAGCTACTAACCAAGATGGGATATGATGGAAAAGGTATTGGCATCAATGGCCAAGGAATGACTAATCCCATACAAGGAAAGATAATATCTCGTCATACAGGATTGGGATATGGAAAATAAGGAGATGGATAATTCTCTAAAGACAACTGAAGTAAGGGAAGTTTCAAATGAAGAAGTTTGGATACTTCATAAGACATTAGTTCTAATAGAAAAACCTTCCATCCATGGGAAAGGCATCAAACATGAAGCATCTCCAAGAAGAGGTGAGCATTCCAAGGAAGGAATGAAGACATTTTCCACTTGTGAGACTAACATAAAGGGCGTTCCTAAAGGGCTTGGATAAAACTCCACTGTTTTCCTTAATCGTGGAAAGAATGGTTCAGTAACACCAAACTTATGGTCTATATATCCATATGTTTTTTGTGGATCTAATAACCATTTTGTGGAAAAATGTTGGAAGAGAGAATCCTTGCAGGGGAATTCATCCAAGAAGGAGGCGAGATGCAAAAGTCATTTTCCAAAGAAGAATTGGGAGAATGAAAATAAAATATTGTGGTTCTAGGACAAGAACAATAATTTTTTCACTCATTGTGGTAAGAGTGGTCATTGGATTGAAAATTTTTGGACACTTCATCCACAAGTTTGTCCAAATCAAAACTGGGAAGATGTGAAAGCACTTACAAGGAGACATGTATTAGCCTCAGCTGAAATTGGTAATGTTACTGAGAAGTTTGATAAGGAATTATTTTTGATGGCTTGTCTTAGTAGTATAGTGCATGAAGACATTGAGGTATGGTTTGTGGACAATGGCTTATCTCGCCACATGACAAGAATGAGGTCAATATTCCTTGCCTTTTCATAAATAAACAAAGAATGTTATGTAATATCTGGGACTAATAATAGACATGTAGTAACGAGAGTTGGATGTGTGAGATTCCAGCTCGAATCAAGAGTATTTATGGGGATAGAAAAAATGTTGTTTGTTCCAAAATTGAAAGTGAATTTTCTCTCGGTGTTAGCTTTAAAGATGAGGGATATAGAGTTGTGTTCCAGAATGGATAAGTACTCGTATATTCATAGAAAGATACTCAAGACACAACAATGGTGCTTGGTGTAATAAATGAGAGATTATATAGGTTGTTGGATGGCCTATAATTGGACCCAGTGGTTTCTTGGATTCAGTGTCAGAGATAGAGTCAAAGACAATGTCATAGACAAATAGTTGTGAGGCTCCTCCTAGTATTGTTGGAAGAAAGAGTCCATGAAGAATCCCACCTATCCCTTCCCAGGATAGGTATATGGGAAGATTCCATTACAGGGAAGCAACCTACAATGGGACATTGATGTTTATCATTTGTAAATAGAAAATTTAGCATGCATATGTAGTCCTTCTAAATTATGTTTCCATTGTTGTAAAGTAGGATGGAAATACTCTTCTTTCTATGAAGTAAGGAGGTAAAATATTTATTAAAAGAGTGAAATAAGTATAGGAGGTTGTTGATTAAATGCCATGTAAAATGTATGCTTTATTCTATGTACATTGTAAAGATTTTATGTAAATTCCATGTTCATGTAAGATGTATTCTTAATGCCTTGTAAAGAAGTAAGTCAAATAGTACAGTTGTTTGTAGAAACATGTTTGAATTTTTCTTTCAGGGAAGCGAGTGAAGGAAATGAACAAGAAGTTCATTCAAAAGCTCCAATAGATACATCAGGTAGTACAAGAACAATGAAGCCAAGATGGCCCATGGCATGACCAACACTAGAATGATCAAGTCCAAGATGGATATCAAATCTGTATCCAAGATGGAGATCCAAGATGGAATTCAAAGATGGAGATTCAATATGAAGATCCAAGATGAAGATCCAAGATGGAGTTTCAAGATGGAATTCCAAGATGGTGATCCAAGAAGAAATTCCAAAATGCAGATTCAAGATGGAGTTCGAAGATGGAGGTCCAAAATGAAGATCCAAGATGGTGATCCAAGATGGAAGTTCAAGATGGAGTCCCAAGATGGAGATCAGTTCTAGGATGAATATTAGTTGAATTGAATTTCAACAAAGTGGATGGAGACCAAAAAAGTGAGGAATCTTGTTTGTCACTAAGTTATTGAATAATCCATACTTTTGGAGGTCCAAAAGTTCTTTAGTGGGGAGGTGTGATTTGGGAGGATCTGGAATGATCAACAATTGATAGTCTCAAACACTAATGAAAATGACTTCATTTCATAGAGATCGATGAGATATTTCCAATGCAACTTGAACGACCTCAAACATATGTTGTATAAGGAAGTTATGGCCTTTTGAAGTTTCGACAAAAACAAAGAAAATGGAAAAAAGGGGTGACATGTGGCATCATCAGGAGGTGACACATGGCACTATAGACTATATAGACAACATACAGATGACACATGGAATCATTTAAAGGATAACATGTGGCAATATAGATGACACATGGTTGGTACGGTGCTGATGTGGAACTTTATAGTCATGACCCGTGGTAGTAAGATATTGAAATGGAATTGTATGGACAACTGGTGTGGCAGACATATGCCTGTGACTGGATAGATGATGTGGTTGTATGACGTTCACTGAATGTTGAGGTGGAAGCTGACATAGGCAGGTTGACTATGTGCTGACATGGCACTGACTATGCAACAAGTGGACCAATCAGAGAATGCCATGTGGCATCCTCTGATTGGCCAATATTGGCTAAGGGGTATAAAAAATGGTTGGGGTCAAAGGGAATCGAAGCCCCGACCTCCACACATATATTTCAACACCTTAACCATATGAATCTGATCGTTGCACCAACTGTATTGTTTGTTAAAACCAACAGGAAACATTTTAATTAAGTTTAATTAATTGCCTTGAGAATATAGTGGAGAGTGTGGGGTTCAACCCCCCTGACCTAGCCTATATAAAAATCCGCACACCTAGTCATTGTATGGGCCTTGGAATGCATGCCAAGATTGGAGGCATAGATTTGCATTCCAATTTGGAGCGTTGGGTGCATTGAAATGCATCCCAAGAGGTACTGCTATTTTGGTTTGCATCATTTTTCATGCCATAGTTCTTTGAAAGAAGTATAGAGTATTTATACTCATTTTCTCAGTTTTTCAAGAGGAATATGATAGTGATGTCAATTATGTGCTAAAGTACTACATACAAAAAAATTAGTACAATTTGCTATGTATGAGAGTCATAGTCTCGTTTAGCATGCCAAAGGGGATTTTTAGGCACCTGTTCAAAATACAATCGATTTTATACTTGTTCTTCTCAAAATTTTAAGAGGAATTCACTGGTCACCTCTATTTATGGGGTTGAGCAACAAATAACAAGGTCATTGTAAAAACACAAGTTTGAGACATTATTGTATCAAGCATTTGAGCATAAATAGAGTGGCCTCTCATTTGGAACCGGACCCTGAGATGTAACCCAAGATGAGTGAACTCCATTATCAACTAGTGTAAAGTGTGTTGATCTTTGTTGTTAATATTTATCTCCATGATAGCATTTTTATTTCCGCAAGTTATTATCAGTTAATGAAGTTTATGGATAAGTAAGCATATTCACATGTTAATTTGTAAATAGTCATAATGATCTTAATTTACCGAATTTGGATGGATGTTAATGTTTGTTTAAGAACTATTTTGACATCTAAAGATTTTTGGATCACTTGTAATAAAATCAAACATATGAAAAATTTCATAATTTTTTTTATATTAAAAACATATATAAAATTCGATGTTTTTTAAGATTTGTAAATTTTGACTTCTTTTATCATTTTAAAGTGTAACCAACGATAAGAAAATTAATCAAAAACCATGAACTAGAAAATATATAAAAATGATAATTTGAATAAAGCAAAATATTTTAAAACAATTTAGTACGAAATATTTTTTTTTCTATTTTTCAAGAAATTTCAAGGGAATCTTATGAGAATATAAACTAGTATGTTCACTACATTCCTTATTATACCTATTGAATGCATAGGTATATAGAAATCGATATGCATTGACTCAATATTAGTTTCCTTTGACTTATTTAAATATTAGCAGTTTAACCAAAGTTTTAACAAAAACATTTTTGGAAGTTATTAGTTTAAAGCATTTTTCTGATGTTTGATTGGTGGTTCAAATGACCCTGTTACTGCAGAGCCACCCAAATTTTGCACCTCAATCTTAGTTTAAGGCATAGGTTTTCCTCGTAATTTTTCCTTAACTGAGTAATGCTGGAAATAAAGTATAGCATTACTTGTAAACAATAAATGTTTGTTTTTCAATGTGATATTTATACTATGCCGTGGTTGTCGTGGTCATGGTCGGTGTTTGAGTGGAAACGTTGTGGCCATTTGTTGAGTGGCAATGTGGGGGTCTCCGCATGTATGTTTCATGCAATTTACATCGATATCCTCTGTGTTGTCATGAGCATAGAATCCCAGGAAGAAGTTGTCTATTTGATTCTAACAGTGTCTTGGATTTCAATGGCGATTGAAGGTTTAATATCTCTTTCAAATCCTTTTGCGTAACTCTGCGTCACCACATACAAAACAAAAAATATCGGAGGTTGACTAAATCGAGGCCATTGCTAATGAAATAAGAGAGAGAAATTATCAACTAATTTAGCATTGGATCCAATGAATGGCAAGTTTAGGATTTTTGGGACCTCTCGTTGATACATCTCTCGGTCGAAAAAGAATGTTAATGCTCTCATGTTTCATAATCTCAGTCTCTAGATTTCTAACAGCTCTATCCCCCAACATTTGGATATATTCCTCCCTCAAGTTAATCAGCAGCTTTGGCTAAGCAGTCATTGGCATATGCAACTTAGTTCTCTCAACCGAAGCAGTGGGAAACAAGGGGAGAGGATGGATTGGGATGTATGGATTTATCTTCTTCGCAGTAGGCTTCGTGTCGCTTCCCGACATTGCATACCTTACTAGATCATCCTAGAGAATGTCCTACATCTCAATATATGTATTGTCCATGGCCTACTATGCTCTCGTCCTTCCTTTCATCTCGGAGTCTCCCAGATGGCTGGTAACCATAAGAAGGGAAGATGAAGTTTTGGACATTCTTAAAAAAATGGCTACCCGGAATGCTAAGTGTCTTCCTTTGAATGTTCAGAGAAGTCCTGCTTCTATGGAGGGAGCCAGAAATTCATCCCCTCCGGGACCAATTCTTCTTAGACTTGTTCGAACCTTGGAATGAACAATTGGTCTTTTAAATGTTGGGAGTCATTTAGCCAAAAACCAAGGAAGCTGATGCGATGAGAGATTGCATGCATTGTTAGTACCCACTATTGGGATCGATAGTGTATCCCTGGTAAGCTGCAGAGATTAATTTCTATGTGGTTAAGCTTACATAGCCCAATAATATTACATGCTTGGCATATTTCTGCAACAGGGATTCATTGTTCTACTTATCGCTTGTCTTCCTCTCTCAATACTATTTGTAAACATGGAATGCGTTCTACTTTTGCTCAAACAAAACCCATAGATTTGTGAAAGGGATGGAAAATATGCATTGGGTTTGTTACCTAGTCTGTTTGCGAATGCCATATTGAATTCTTTGGCCAGGTTCCTGAAAATGCAGAGCATTATATGGCCAGAGGTCTGCTCTTCTATTATTGCTATTTCATTTAACCTCTTAGCATGTTGGGTAAAAATATACAAGCTAGGATGGGGATTTATTGGTACAGTTGTATCCACTAGTGTCAACTTTTGGGTAAATGTTGGGATACTAGTGTTGTATATTGAATTCAGTGGCATCTGCCAAAATACATGGCTGGGATTCTCCAAGAATTGTATTCATGGGATCAAACACTTTCTCAAACTTTCAATCCCTTCTTCTGTTATGGTTTGATACGGTTTCTTGCTCCACCCTAATTACAATTTATATTTAAGGATTAAAATTATTGTTCATGTTTCCAAAAGTGATGATAAATTTGAATATTACCCACCAAACCAACGATCTGTGAAAGAAATTCAAAGAAATGGTGAAGTATCATTCCTTATAATAGTGAATTTCGTAATATTAATTAACTTTTAGAACGATCCTAGTGTTTAGTTAATCATTATAGTTATATACTCTCGTATAGATGGTCTGATAGATAGGATTCATTATAGTATGATTAGTTAATTATTATGAGGTTGATGGTTGTTCATTGGTTCATTCCATGCTTCTTTTTCTTGTTTGATTCAACTTTGCAAATTTGAGGTCCTGCAGTTGCAGTTGCTTGTTCACTAGTTTTTTGTTCTTCAACTTTGCAAGTTGTTGGGCCTGTTGTTGCGGTTTGCAAGTTTTGTGGCTGATCTCTTGTCATCCCTCATTGACAGGTAAGTCTTTCGTGCCATCGTTTCGTTGGTGTTCCTTTTTTTCTACTTGGAGTTTTGCACCTTCCAGACAAGCTTTTTCAATGGCAGGAGTCCCTGCCTCGAAATTCTGTTGCAGAACATCTTTCTATGTGCTCTTATTTTCTGTTCCTGGAAACCATGCATCTTCATATTTTGACTTCCATGTCCTACATATTGTGTCATAGCTATTTTGAAATTTGGAATGCAAATGGGTTTAGAAAACGAATCTGGAGCTGTCACAAGGGGGAACCATCCGTCGGGGTGTAGAGGCAGAAAATGCTTTTATTCTCTGGGTCAAAAAACTGCATCCACCTATTTCCTTTGTCCCGTCCTTTCTATTTTATGGAACTTTTTCTATTTCTGAGAAGCTTGTAGGATGCACACCATGAATAGGTTCAAATCAGTCTTTGTGCTCAACAAATTTATAGTCTTATTTATTTGCGTTGTTTCTTTTGTTTGGTTCACTTTTCAGTGTAGGTTTGTTTTCTTGTCATCTGTTGTGGTGACTAGGGGGAATTGAATTTGACAAGAATAAGGTTGAAGGATACATACTGGGATTCATACGCAGTTCTGCACTTGTAGTTTTCTATTTTTACTTTTTTCTTTTTTTTTTCTGTTTTCGTTTTATTTTTTTTTCCCCTTCTCCATGTTTTCATACAAACTGAAAGTAGCTAAGAAACAACTTCAAAATAACAGTTCGAAAGATGAAACAAGTAATAGATATTGACTTGTTTGAAATAGATACACACTCCATTATACATGACAACATTGATGAGGTGTTGCATAGAAATGGGATTTTTAGATTGGATGCATTGTCGTATAATGTAGGGGATTGCCTTTTCGATGCATTTCAGGTTCTACTGCATTTTTGTTATTCCTCGACCGACCTACACAATGGATTGATAAATTATTTCTTGGGTTGTTTAAAAAATGGCGATGCTGAGGAATTGGAGTCATATGAATACGAACTGGAATCTAATTTTCTTCGACAGTTGCATGGAATACATGATGTCACTTCGTTTTTTTCAAAGATGCGGTTGTCTACATCTCCAATTCTGCCTGCGCATGAGAGGGGGATTTGGGGAGATACATTTTGTATACAGTGGCTGTATAATTGGCTCAATATATCAATTGGAATATGGTCATTGACAAGAAAGACAAGATATCTATTATTCAACAAAACTGCATCTAACAATCCATATTGCATCTTGTTCCATGATGCCAATGTTGTCAGTGGTCATTATGAACCACTGTTGTACAGAAAAATGTCCATATGCAATCTTGGGGGACCTCATATTTACTTGTCCCTTGTTTGCAAAGACCTTGAATTGCAATGGAAACGGATTATGCATCGCATAGACTGCCATGGTTTGTAGCTAGCAACAACTGTTGTATCTAGCTGTGGAGACAGTTTGTTCAATGCAATTTGTTGTTTGGTAGCAACAGAGTTCAATGTGCAGTCGTTGCGGATTTACATTGTACAGTCCTTTTGCAATGCAATTATAAGCGGCAACCAACATGCTTTTAGCTACTTGCATCAACACCTTTCGCCATATCTCATAGAAAATGTGTTGGCAATTGCAAGTCGGCAGGAATACCTTGTAAACATGGTGCTGCCATATGAAAAAGGAAATGTGGAGGGTTGCAAACTTTGTTTGCAATGGATATCTATCATATTCATAGTAAATATCTAGGTCTGTTCAGCCCTGCCGAATGGCACTATCCATTCCTGGTCTATTGATTTGAATTACGATCGAACAATTGGCATCCTCTCATTGAAAACAGATACGACACATATCCATTATCAACCTTTGCTTGGACATACCACTAGTTCAGGGTTCAATGTCCATGACACCCAAACCACATTGAATCTGCATACACGTGGCATGTTGTTTAATGAGAATAAAACTCCTCCCAATTGCGATAAACAAAAAAATAGACTAATTTATCACAACTTGAAAAAAATAATGCGTGAAATTCCTCCCAGTTGTGATGAAGCTATACAGAGCTTAAACAGAAAATGTAGACTAAGTTATCACAACTTGAAAAACATCATGCGTGAAATTCGTCCCAGTTGTGATGAGGCCATACAGGGCTTAAACAAAAAACGTAGACTAAGTTACCACAATCTGAAAAAATTCATACGTAAGAGAGAAAAAAACATTGGTGGTATAGGAACTACTGGCGTTCCAGTGTCCAGTGTCAATGCCAGCCAAACCACATCGAATGTGCATAAGCGTTGCATGATATTTAATCATAGTGAAATTCATCCCATCTTCCATCAGGTCATCCTGCCCTTGAACAAAAAACGTACACTATGTTACCGGAACTTGAAAAAGGTCATGCACGAGAGAAAAAATACATTGCTACACTTCCTTTTAGAGAGAAACTGATATATCACAATCTAAAAAAACTTGTTCATGCACAACACAACATAGACAGGTATGGTCACATATCGCACAATGGTCATGCAACTGTCCCATAGGAAAAAATCACATTTCGTGGGCTAGAAGCAACACCGTGCACTGCTTCCAATGAAAACCAACAAACACTTTCTACCCATGCTTCCCTGCAAAAGAAAGATTCAAGACAGACCTACATGAAACAAATCAAAGACACACCTTCCATTGCATGTGCAATTTGCGATCAATTGAATTTCGCAAAAAACAGTAAGTCTTTCACACCTGATTTGGATGTAGAATACCTCCGCTTGACAAAACATGATAAAACATTTTCCAGTGGAAAAATTTGTCTTCCATGCAAACGGTCACTTGAAAATGGAAAACTGCCACAATTTACAACCCCTGACCAAATAAGATGTAATACACCACTACCATATGTAAATTCACTTACGGAACTTGAAGAGAGACTTGTGTCTCTGCGAATTGCATTTTCACAAATCAGGCCCTAGGGCTATAAACGACCCCAGATGGGCTTAACATGATCAATTATTAATGTGCCTATTCAGCTAGATGTTGTGCAAAAAGACTTGCCACAATTCATTAGTGATACACTGACAATTGTTGTGGCTCTCAAAAGACGCTTGCAATACAAAAATGTGTATCAAATAGGAAAAGTGCATGTGCGTGTTGTTATGAAAGCATTAAAGGAATTATGTTTTAGGTCCCTGTACAAAGCACATAACATTTGTATAAATGAGAAGTGGAACAACATTCTTGGAGAAGAGGATAACAACTCTGCAGAGACTCTCAAAAATGCTAGTGAATTTGATACAAGTGATGAATCGAAGAATGAAACACCCGATGAGACATTGGTGCATGGATTCACTAATTCACAGTGCATTTGTGACTTGCAAGACAAGATTGTCGAAATTGCATCTGCTGAGGAGCAACGTCCACTTGGAATATTCAAGGACAGATTCACTAAGGAAATGAACTTCCCAACACTCTTCTATGGAGATCCATGTGCCGCTCACATTACAAAACGATTCAGTTATCATAAAATAGTTCGATGGGAGCTGCTACATTCAAGCAGTGACTTCTCCTGTCACATAACAAATTTGTTTTTCAAAACAATGCGCATAATAATAGAGCAATTTCTTTCTTACATGTGGGTTCAAATAAGGAAAGGCCGGTTACAAGGAATAAATTTGTTAGCCAAGGATGTCAAGTACAAAGTAAACCTAGAAAAAATTATGAAATCTGATATTGGATACATAGATTTCAAAAACATTTTCATCTCTCCTGACTATTTGCAACAAAACAAGAAAAATATTTTTGCAATGATCCGGCAATTGGGCCCGCCAACATTTTTCATCACATTTACAAGTGCAGAGCATTGTTGGGATCCATTGGTGGTTTCCGTATCTGACTTGCATAGGAACAGGAAATGTAAAAAACAAACCGATACACTGGAAAATAATGACATTCACTACCGCATAAGAAAAGACCCAGTGACATGTACTCACTACTATAGACATAAAATAAATGATTTGAGACAATTGATATGCCATGATGAAATGTTTTTCGGAAAAAAATTGGACTACTTTTTTGTGACTGAATCCCAGAATAGGGGGAATGAACATGACTACACATTGTTGTGGACAGAGGGTGCACCGGTCTATGGAGATGACAACAATTCACAGATCGATAAATTTGTGGACAAATACATAACATGCAACACAGATCATTTGGATCCAAAACTTGCCAAAGTTCATAAACATTATCATACAAGAAGTTGTAGAAAACGAAAAAAATTGCATTGCAGATACAACTTTCCCGTGCCGCCAATGAGAGTAACAAGAATCATAGAGCCACTTAGTTTAGAGGACAATGTTGTTGTTGAGAAGTCTAAATCCTTGTTTTCATTTCTAGAACAAGGAATTGTGGAATAGTTAGACAATAGGAAGGATATTAATAATGGCACTCATTAATAGTGTAAACCTGTACACTATATGTATTGCATTATAGTATATTTCAGGTATATTATTATGATAATAAGGAATTTAATAGATATAAGCATATAGAAGTCCTCACAATGTTAAATTTGAATATTACCTGGCAAATCGACAATCCGCGAAAGAAATTTGAAGAAATGGCAAAGTATGGAAAGAAAATAGACGGGATTCAAAATGGGGTGACAATAGTTCCAGAGAAGACATGAGGACCCAATTGTTAAATTGTATTTCTTAGAATTTTTCATTTCAAAATGTGTAGCATGGAAGAGGGCATGATAGGTAGATCATAATATGGAAGACGGTATGATCTAAGTCTAGTTGTAAATTTGTATATTGCGTAAGTGATGGTACTGTTCACAACTCATGGAACAATAGAAGTCCAATCTAGAGCCCGCCTACCAGGAATCCGCAGTCGGAGAAGTGTCTGGGTATGGAATGGGGAAGCAGTTGGTCAGTGTTACGATATAAGAGCATGAGTGTAAATGTGAACCCGCAAGTCCGTCTACGCGGAACAGAAAGCAACGACTAGGAATACGATCCGCGAGTTTACTTGGTTCTTGGTTGTATGCTTCATCTGTCAATTTGTATATCATGGAACTCCGAGTCATTTTTTTAGCCAGCAAGCTCACAAGTCCGACTGTCAATTTGTATAGTGAAGAACTTTGGGTGTTGTTTCTAGGACACAGAACTATAGAAGAAATGATTTTCCCTTTAATATAACTTATGTGACGAAAATGTAGTATGTGGCTCGTTTTATCACTTTTCCATCCATAAACAATGGCAATCTTGAGCCCGCAAGCCCATGATCCTGTGTGTCAATTTGTATATCACGGAGCTTCGAATGTTGTTTGGAGGTTACGGAAAAATAGAAGTGCAATGTTGAGCCAACCAATGCGCAAGTCTGCCTGTCAATTTGTATATCGTGGAACTCTGGGTGCTACTTGTAGGACATGGAACAATAGAGGCCCAATTTAGACAAAGGGGAAGTGCTCAGTCGAAACACGTGAATCCGCCAACCTGAGCAACAAGACATTTTCAGAAAAAAAAAATGATTAAGTAACCAGGAAGAGAAACTACAGGAGATAAAAGAGTGGGAAAATAGAAAGGCGGAGGGCGTTTTTCGTAAGCGCGAATTGGTTTAAAACAAGCCCCATTGTTGCAAAACCATCATTTTCTACTAATTGTCAGCAAATACTTTGTTGAATATTAGATTTTATTGCAACGTGTGGGTGTAAGTATGTTGTTGATACATTCTTCCATGACTGTAACATATTAACTTAATTATTAAACTTCATTTGTACTAATTTTAAGAAAATGCTTTGTTGAAGATTAGATTTTATTGGAACGTGTGGGTGTAAGTGTGTTCTTGATACATTCTTCCATGACTATAACATATTAACTTAAGTATTAAACTTCTTTCATTATGGGTTGTTAGCATTAAAACTTAATAATTGCATGTCTAGAAACAAGAATGACAATTTTGCTACAACATTGTACTTTGGTATTGCTATGTTCTATCTGTATTGCGAATAGAATTGAACGTTGGTTTGAAACTGTGTGTAATCCATTTTTTGTTTTAATAAAAGCCTGGTGGATCGACACAATACATTGTCATATAATTTTTAGATGCTCCATCTTAGAACAAAGTACTTAAGCAAATACAATATCGAATAACTACGAGACTACCGAACCATGCCAATGAGAAGAGGCATTAAATCCAAAAAAGAAGTAGGAATGAAGACTCCAAGGAATTCTTTTTTAATATCAAATCCATTTAGAAAAAAAAAGAACATTGAGTATTGTACATCTATCCTTAGAAATTGGACATATTTCTTTGGGCCAAAACATTGAACGTGTATGCCACAAACACAAACAAGGGATCCATAGCATGCAGGAGATGCTCTTCAACATGCATACAAAATGGATTACCATTCCTTTTGTTTTAGGAAATCCTTACAGTTTTCTCCTCGATGGATCATCCTATGGTAAAATTGATAGTTCTCACAAGCTTCCCATGAGGAAGAAGATGAAAAATGTTGCAGGGAAAATGGAATACCCCTTAACTGAAAGTTAGGACACACCAAGAAACCGCCTCTCCACAATCGAAAAACTTCAGGGACACAGGTTTCACGTGCAATTTCCGAGGCCCAAATTAGTCCATTCTAGGTGGAAGGAGACAACTAGTAGAAATATGCCTTGCACCAGTGGGAGTTATGGTCCTCATTCCCGAAGATGTTAATTGTATATCCAGAGAACAGGACAATACTCCCACAATTGAATATCTTTTTGTCTTGAAATATATCTCTAGGTTTCCTTACAATGAAAGGATTCCACCCAGAACGGACTAATTTGTACCTCTAGAATTCCTACTTTCAATCTGCAAAGCGACTATTGTGTTCAACATCAGTTTCTTTTCTAAAACTCCTTCTTTTGGTGTTGTTAGGACCGCCATCACTGAGCTGGGAAGTTCTTCCCATTATGATTGATTTCAATTTGGGCGCAGGAGTGGGAATAGTCTTTGCATTTCCATCATCCATTGTCGTATCATCGTCCATCAGATCATCTTCTTCCAGATCAGAATCCATGGCATCAACCTCTGCGTCATCCATCAATGCAACTGGTCAAGTTCTTTGAGCAGGTAGGGTTTCCTTGGAATTATTTGGCTTGAAATATATCTCTCAGTTTACAAAGGGATCATATCCTTTTTTGCTCCTGGGCGGAGGGAGATGAGTAGTAAGAATATTCCCTGGAATACTGGAACCTCTGGCCATCATGCCCGAGTGTGTTTACCATATCTAGACAGAACCACTGCCACAAGTTAACATGAATTTTCATTTTCTCCAGACAATGTTTGAAATGAAAATTGAGGAGGGATAATATAACCCACCGCAAATCCTGTTTTAATGCATATCAATTTAAGATCTCCTCGAGCCTTTCATTGATCAATGGCAATCTCCAGGGTTTGTGTGTAATGAGTTGTTACCATTAAATCTCACTAATTGCATATTTAGAAAAAAGTGCAAAGGTGGTGATGACGGCGAACAATGATTAAGAATTAGAGATTTCTTAAAGGCGCCAATCGGCGGGCACACGAAAGAGATTTCATCATGTTTGAGATGAATACTTGGAAAGGATAACACTCTTCTCTGCAAATCTTGGTTTAATTCATAGTAATGAAAAATATTATCCGACCTCCCGGACATTAATGACAATCTTAATGGTTCATGCAAGATGAACTACTATCATTAAAGCTTAATAATTTCATATCTGGAAATAAGTACAAAGGTAGCGGTGATGGAGAAGAGTGACCAAGCATTGTACATTTCGTCCAACCACCAACCCGCAAAACATATTCCAAGAAATGCCCAAGTATGGAAAGAGGTCGGGTGGGTTACAAAAAAAAGGGTCAGAAGATATACCCAGGAGAAATGAGAGACCGATGGCCATATTGCATTTCATTGACATATTTTGGCCATCAATTTGTATATCGCAGAATTTCGGGTGTTGTTTGTGCGTAGGGGAATAATGGAAGCGCAATGTCGAGAGGGAAATTTGTATATTGCGGAACTTCGGGTGATGTATATAAAATCATGACACATTCATAAAAAGGACCAAGTAAACCAAATACGAAATCATACGATATGAAGGGGAATTTGTTTGCTAATTTGTAAATCACGAAAGTCCGGGTTCCATTTGTAGGCGGTGGAACAATGGAAACGTAATGTTGAACCCGCCTACGCGGGAACCTACGATTCAAAAGTTTTGTTCAATATGAAATGGGGAAGAGGTTGGTTGGGCTGGTGATATAAAAGTAACAATGGAAATATGAAGAGGTGAATCTGCCAAATCACACACCTAGACATTTTTCGAAAAATGAGTAAGTAAAGAAAGGGAAAGCAGAGGGCAAAAGATAAAATAGATGGCAATTTTGGGAAGCGGGAATTGTTGTAAGAAATAACCATTGATGGTGTTATCAGTAACTATGGAGTGCATTAAACATGTTAACAAGTTCTTCGATCAAGGAATAGATACAGCTAGCGATGTTTATAGTTTCCAGGATCTGTTTGTATAAGAGAAGCATCGAAAAGTTACAAGAAAATCAATGTTTGGATGTTTAAGTAATTTTCTTGTATTGTTAACTTCAATGCAAGTACAACAATGATGAATTTGAATTTTAATGTCCTCTCATCCATATGATTGTTCCATTAGACTTCACATAGTATATAATCATTTATTTCAATTTGTTTGCTAATTTGTAGATAGCAGAAGACCGGGTGTTGTTTACAGGCGACAGAACAATGGAAATGCAATACTGAACCCGCCTATCTGATAACTCGCCTATTCGAAAAAATGTGAGCCAAAAAATTTTTACAATATGAAACATGGAAGTGGTCGGTCGGGTTGGTGATATAAAAGTAAGTGAAATTTGAAGACGTGAATCGACAAACTTCCACACGTAGAAATTTTTCGAAAAACGAATAATACATACTAAATATGTACTTCTATAAAGTATGTACATGATATTTTATAGAGCATGTAAGGATCTCACATTCCATACTTAGCCACTTTTTGGATCGTGGGTTCTCGGGCTGGTGGGCTCAAAATTGGGCCCCTATTGTTATGTGCCCTACAAATAGCACCCAGAATTCCATGATATACAAATTGACAAGTGGACTTGCGGGCTGGTTGGCTCAACATCACACTTCTATTGTTCTATGTCCTCCAAATAGTACTTGAAGTTCCGCGATATACAAATTGACAGACAGACTCCAGGGCTGGTGGGCTCAAGATTGCAATTGTTTACGGATGGTGATCCCTATCAACTATCTAACATTATCTAAAAATATTATTTTCAATGCTAAGTTATTAATATTAAATATTGATATTGTACAATTTAATTAGATAAAAACGGTTGTACAATATGAAATAGGGAAGCGGTCGGTTGGGTTGGTGATATAAAAGTAAGTGAAATCCGAAGATGTGAATCTGCCAACTTCTGCACCTAGAAATTTTCTGAAAAACGAGTAATACATACTAAATATGTACTTTTATAAAGTATGAACATGCGATTTTATAGAGCATGTACGGATCCTACATTCCATACTTAGCCACTTTTTGGATCGCGGGTTTTCTATTGTTCTGTGTCCTACAAATAACACCCAGAGTTCTGCGATATACAAATTGACAAGCAGACTTGCGGGTTGGCTGGCTCAACATTGCACTTATATTGTTTTGTGTCCTCCAAACAACACTCATAGTTCCACGATATAAAAATTGACAAACCGACTCCAGGGCTATCAACAATCTAACATTATCTAGAAACATTATTTTCAATACTAAATTATTAATATTAAATATTGATATTGTACAATTTAATTACACAAAATTATTAAAGGATGTTAAATATCTTATTTAAAAGAAAAACCCGTGTATTCGAAAACTCGCGATCAAAAAAGTTTGTACAATATGAAACGAGGAAGCGGTCGGTTGAGATGGTGATATAAAAGTAAGTGGAAATATGAACATGTGTATCTGCCAACTTTTGCACCTAGAAATTTTTCGAGAAACGAGTAATACATACTAAATATGTACTTTTATAAAATATGGACATGATATTTTATAGAGCCTGTATGGATCCCTCATTCCATACCTAGCCACTTTTTTCATCGTGGGTTCTCAGGCTGGTAGGCTCTAAATTGGGCCTCTATTGTTCTGTGTCCTACAAATAGCACCCAGAGTTCCGCGATATACAAATTGACAGGCAAACTTGTGGGTTGGCTGGCTCAACACTGCACTTATATTGTTCTGTGTCCTCCAAAAAGAACTTGAAGTTCCACGATATACAAATTGACACATAGAATCCAGGGCTATCAACTATCTAACATTATCCAAAAACATTATTTTCAATACTAAATTATTAATATTAAATATTGATATTGTACAATTTAATTACATAAAATTATTAAAGGATGTTAAAAATCTTATTTAAAAGAAAAACCTACGTACTCAAAAACTCGCGATCCAAAAAGTTTGTACAATATCAAACGGGGAAGCAGTCATTTAGGCTGGTGATATAAAAGTAAGTGGAAATCTGAACATGTGTATCTGCCAACTTTCGCACCTAGAAATTTTTCGAGAAACAAGTAATACATACTAAATATGTACTTTTATAAAGTATGGACATGAGATTTTATAGAGAATGTACATATCTCTCATTCCATACTTAGCCACTTTTTGGATCGCGGGTTCTCGGACTGGTGGGCTCAAAATTGGGCCTATATTATTCTGTGTCCTACAAATAGAACCCAAAGTTTCGCGATATACAAATTGACAAGCGGACTTCCGGGATGGTTGGCTCAACATTGCACTTCTATTGTTCTGTGTCCTCCAAAAAACACTCGAAGTTCCACGATATACAAATTGATAGATGAACTCTAGGGATATCAACTATCTAACATTATTTTTAGTACTAAATCATTAATATTAAATATTGACATTGTACAATTTAATTACATAAAATTATTAAAGGATGTTAAATATCTTATTTAAAATAAAAACCCATGTATTTAGAAACTCGCGATCCAAAACGTTTGTACAATATGAAACATGGAAGCAGTCAGTCGGGCTGGGGATATAAAAGTAAGTGGAAATTTGAACATGTGTATCCGCCAACTTTCGCGCCTAGAAATTTTCGAGAAATGTGTAATACATACTAAATATGTACTTTTATAAAGTATGGACATGAGATTTTATAGAGCATGTACAGATCCCTCATTCCATACTTAGCCAATTTTTGGATCGCAGGTTCTAGGGATGGTGGGCTCAAAATTGGGCCTCTATTATTCTATGTCCTACAAATAGCACCTAGAGTTCCGTGATATACAAATTGACAGGCAAACTTGCGGGCTGGTTGGTTCAACATTGCACTTCTATTGTTATGTGTCCTCCAAACATACTCAGAGTTCCACGATATACAAATTGACAGACGGACTCTAGGACTGGCGAGCTCAAGATTGCGATTGTTTAGGGATGGTCATCCCTATCAACTATCTAACATTATTTTAAAATACTAAATCATTAATATTGAATATTGATATTGTACAATTTAATTACATAAAATTATTAAAGGATGTTAAATCTCTTATTTAAAAAAAAAAATTGAAGGAAACAAAAAAAATATATTTTAAATTCTATCACCGCAAGCATAACAATGACCAATTTGAATTTTAAGGGCCTCTTGTTGACATGATAGAACAATTGGACTTCGCACAATATATATTTGTTTATTTCAAATTATTCCAAGAGATTAATTTTACCAAGTTCATCAATCAAGGAAAAGTACTAAAACAAGCCACATACTACATTTGCATCACAACGCCATACAAATTGACAGGAGAACTTGCGGGCTTGCAATTCTATTGTTCTATTTCCTCCAAACAACACTCGGAGTTCCACAATATACAAATTGACAGACGAATCATACAACCAAGAACCAACTAAACTCCAAACAGACTACAATCAAGATCCCACAAGGTTCCATAGAGCAACATGCTTCAACCTTTGCATCAAATAATTTGATATACAAATAAAACACATCACAACATTGGTTTTCTATTACATCTAGTATATGTTCCCATGATAAAATAACCAGGGCCATGGGATATATGGGGTTTTCTTCCATGCTTCCCATTTTTGGACCAAACAATCTTATGCGCATGCAATATCAAGTGCTCAAGTCCGACGAACATTCATCTGGGAGTTGAAGAAATATTACAGAGACACATGAGATACTTTTGTTTCCTTCCAAAGCTTGATGTGTTTGTTTTTTCTTCTTTATCCGATATGCAATATTGCATTGTCCTCATTTAAGGTAAATTTGTTGTGTATCCGAAAGTCACACAGCATGTAGACACTACTTTCATTTTTCTGTAGGTATGCTTCATACAACAATTCTGCCAACCTAGGAAGCACATCTTGTAACATCAGCTGCCTATTTTTACAATGCACGGTTGTGTTGCCCACGGTTCGGATGGCAGCATTGAGGCAATGTCAATATATATGGACATTTTTCACCACATCACAGACAATCAATCGTATCATCACTTATCAAAGTGGAAGAAAGGTAGGAGAGTTGCATTTTGCACATACAGGCTCAAAGGGGGTCGAGTACGCATTCGCTGCAACCAAAACACCTTCAACCTAGAAACATGAGCATAGGAATTAATACATTGAACAATATAATATACAAATGCATGCCCCCTCTAAAAAAGAAAAAACAAGCTGCAGAAATTTGGTGAAGGATATTTGTATCAGAAAAGTGAGGATGATTATGTGGATGTATACACACAACAGTTCTAGATCTATCTAGTTTCTTCAGATCCTGTACTGTGTTTGTTTGTAACTCTGTTACAAATTTTTCTTGGGTTGTGCGGAAGATCCTTTCCCTAACATCCCTTTTCTTTGTTATATTTTTGAAGAGCATAAGTGGAAACTGTCCTTTATGCAATTGTTGTTCCATTGATGAAAACAAATTTGAATAGGTATTGAACAATTGTAGCTGCAACATGGAACAGTGCAATATTTGTGTAACTTACTCAAGATACATGGACATGCGAAAGTAAAGGAAAAAAATGGATATGGAAAACGGTGTCATTGCCTTATCATTGTTCGACACTCCATCCTTTATATGGAGAATGTGTTGTGAGCCAAGTTTTCTCACCAATGTGACAATTGCACCAATGGTTCCAATTGGGTAAATATCACTGCTCTGTGCAAGCTGGTTGATAGTTGTGTCTAGGGTGAAATGATATTCTGAACAAACAATCAGAATTTTTTCCACAATAATTGTTTTGCTGAGCGAAATAATTTGATCACAATAACCACGGTCATATACTATTTTGGGCAATAAATTAAAATTTGTAATGGATATCGCATTACTCAGTAATATCTTTTCTGCATGTTTCTGGACAAGTTGTGTAGGAATACTCAGTGTGACTTTCATCATGCCCTCCTTGTCTGTCATGTCAGCACACATAATGAATCTAGTTTTGTTTGCCTTGTCCAAGTAAGTGCTATAGACGACCATTATGTATTGATCGGAAAATCCACAGTGTTGTCAATAGATTGTCGATGTTTCAAATCCAGATCAGGATCCATCATTAGGACAAAGAGCCAAAGATTATTGTTGTTTTTTCTGGATCAGGGGGAGCCATTTTTCACTCAATTCTAACCCACTGTCTCTATTAAGATTACTAGGATGTTTACGGATTTCAATGGCTTCTCTAATATGAAATTTGAAGAGGTGATTCTCTTTGGCGAGGATTTTGGTGTCTTCTAGGCGAACATGCTGTCTTGTTTTGATGTAGTGTTCATCTAGGGTGGATGTGCAGATGCGTTCGTTCTTGATGTCAGCTCCATGTTCTTTTATCCTAACTTGGAAGGAACGATCGATTTCACCAATGTAGCATTTACCGCACGAGCACTCTATTTTGTAGACTCCTTTGCCATTGTGAGGGTTAAGTTTTTCTTTAACGGATCTCATACTCTGTTTGATGGTTTCAAGGGGTTTGAAGGAGATTTTAATCTCTTTTTTACTGAGTACTCTTGCAATTCTATCGGTCACTCCTTGGATGTAGGAAGGTAGGAACTTCTATTCGGGTTTTGGTCTTTAGGGGCATTGGGATTATTGTGGGTTATTTATAGGGCTTTGTTTATTGCATTCTTAATGTCTTTTTGTTTATACCCTATGTTCCTAAAAGTCTTGGTACAGAAATTCTTTCTACACCTAAATAGCATATCTGAAGATATAAAATTCACCATGGAACTCGAAGAGAATGATAGCATCCCCTTCCTAGATGTTCTTATCAAAAGAAAAATTAATGGTGATCTTGGACATGTGGTGTATAGAAAGAAGACCCACACTGAGAATTATCTCCACGTCAATTCCCATCACCACCCCAACCAGAAACTAGGTATCTTAAAAACCTTAGCCACCAGAGCCATAAGAATCTTTGATGAAACACACCTAGATAAGGAAACAGATCACCTTACCAAGACTTTTAGGAACATAGGGTATAAACAAAAAGACATTAAGAACACAATAAACAAAGTCCTAGAAATAACCCGCAATAATCCCAATGCCCCTAAATACCAAAACCCAAATATAAGTGCCTACCTTCCGTACATCCAAGGAGTGACCGATAGAATTGCAAGAGTACTCAGTAAAAAAGAGATTAAAACCTCCTTCAAACCCCTTGAAACCATCAAACATAGTATGAGATCCATTAAAGACAAACTTAACCCTCACAATGGCAAAGGAATCTACAAAATAGAGTGCTCATGTGGTAAATGCTACATTGGTGAAACCGGTCACTCCTTCCAAGTTAGGATAAAAGAACATGGAGCTGACATAAAGAACGAATGCATCCGCACCTCTGCCCTAGCTGAACACTCCATCAAAACAAGACACCATGTTCGCCTAGAAGACACCAAAATCATCGCTAAAGAGAATCACCTCTTCAAACGTCATATTAGAGAAGCCATTGAAATCCGTAAACATCCTACTAACCATAAACAAAGATAGTGGGTTAGAACTGAGCGAAAACTAGTTCCCCTAATCCACAAAAAACAAAAAATAATCTTTGGCTCTTTGTCCTGAAGATGGATCCTGATCTGGATCCGAAACGTCGACAATCTATTGACAACAATGTGGCTTTTCTGATCAAAATTGAAAATCCCAACTACAACAATCTCACTCATCAGACCATTATGTCCCCGATGAAAAAATTTCCAATTCGGTGGTCGTTCAAGCCCTTTATTGATAGTACTTTGGGTGTTACAAGTCTAGACCTGGTGACAATTTTTGAACAGGAAAACTAAAGTGAATGGTAGTGTGCTTTTTTTTTTTTGTATTCTTTTTTCACTGGCATAAATCTACAAGTAGATGCATAGCTTCGATGAACTATGGAGCCAAAGTTTTGCAACCACACCTCTTAATCTGCGGAACCTACAATATGTTCGGTGTCTCACTTGTACTTGTTGATACTTCTTGTGAACTCCAAACCATGTGTTGCAGATGACATCAACATATTCACCATGCCATAGATGAATAAATAGCCGAGGATATTTGTTTGGTAAAAATGCTAGGAATAGAATGTGTGCATCTTTACCTTTGGCCTTGTCGGTCTGTTGATGTCTGGGATGACTGACTGCTCATGGCCATGTCACTAGTCCAACTTTTTCTGATGCAAGCATGTGTAGATGAACATGAGAAGGACTAAACAAGCATATGCATTGTATACTATCCATAATAGTTCTTAATGTCACATGCAGGGTGGAAGGAGATGGAATATGAAACAGGGTGTCAAGGAAAAATGTGTAACGGTAAACAGGGCATGATGGTGGGGCACGATAGCCAATCTGTATATTGCGAACCCCCGAAAGCCAGGGGAGCAATATTGAAACCACCATCTCAGCACTCGCAATCAACAAAGTGGGTAAGTATGGAATAAGGTAGAAGCGTGACCATAAATGTGAAACCGTTAGTCCGCCAACCGACACACCAAGGCATTTTTGAAAATACCACTAAGCAGAGAAATTAGAAATCAAAAGGGATAATAGAAAATGGAAAAAGTAGAAATGGGGAGGGCAGAAAGGCCCATTACTGCCAAGTCATCGTTTTCTAGTCTAATATTATATGCCCCTGCCCGGTTTGTATATTTAATTTACCAGCACAGTTGGTATACCTTTTCGATGATTGTACCACATAACCCTTTGTTGTTGCACAAAACAATTCATATTCCTATCCAACCAACATGTTTCTTCCAAGGTAGCAATGTCGAATATACAATGGACATGAAGGTAAGTTAGTATGAAGACAGACATGTAAAAGAAAGGAAAACAGTTCTATTTATTCCACTGTAATAGCAAACATAATACGATTCACATGATAATACATCGAAATATACGTAGTATATACATACAGGTAAACCAAAAAAATTATATTTCAAAAAAAAAAGGTGCAAAGTAGCAGAACAAGAACAACAAATATAAAGACAATAAATGAATTATTGAACATTGGAATATGAAATAAGAGTACAAGTATCCACCTCTTTAACTCCTCGTCTACATTCCTGCCAAAGAGTATGTCATCCTCCCCAGCTATTATGTTTGTTTAAATGTAGCAATGCATAAAAAATACAATGGACATGAAGGAGGTGACTATGCAAGAAGACATGTAATGAAGATAAGTTATTATGTAGAAAGGTATGCAACATGTACATAAAGCAAACTAGGTGAACAAATATACAGACAATACATGAAATACAAAACAACACAATATAAAATAACAATACAAGCATGTATATTTCTATCTCCTCTTCAACCGATGCAGTCAAGACTCTGTCGTTTTCTCTAGCTATTTTGTTTGTTTGAATGTGGTAACGCACAAAATACAATGAACATGAAGAGACCCTAGTATGCACCGGAGAACAAGTAATATGTACATATAGTAAATGAGACTCAACGAATAGAATAAAAGATAGGCAGAAACATGAACCTTTGCGCTTCTCCATCCATAGCTGTAAATATGTAATTATTTTCCCTACCAAAAATATATTACAAGCCACAAAATACTACGAAATTGCATGGCCATAGCTAAATGATTTTTTATTTTCCATGGAAAAGTATTCAAATATGCTTCCACCCATAGAAATACATGTTCTTTATCCTCTACATAGACTTGTGTGCCCACGATACAAGATTTTAGTTTTCCATGGCAAACTACCCAGATATGCTTCAAGACATAGAAATATAATTTTGCAGTATCTTTGTTGTACATATTATATCTCAAGTACAAGACAAATTGTATCTTGGTCACACCAGTATGTGTAGAGGATAAAGAACACGTATTTTCATAAGGGCACATTTCACCATACATGGTTTATAAGTGCAGGTTGCATATGTTTTATTTTAACAAAAAAACAATGGATATTGCAATTTCACATGTACTTATCGAACTATTTTCCATGAAAATATTTTTTATCATGTCAACATTGAAGCACTAGAAAACTCTTATAGTAGAACATATATCGATCTCACCAGACATGGAAAATAACACAACCACGTGTCCACTCATGGGTGCAGGGGATGAACAACGTAAAGAACCCAAAAAATAATAACAATACAAAAAAGAAAAAAGAAAAACAATTCCAATTGTCAGCACAGGACACCAACCCTACAAAGATGAAGCAAACAAAAGAAAACAGCAAGCACCAAACCAACGAGAAAGCACGAATAGGCCCAACTGCAGCCCCAAGGCCCCAAATTGTAAACCTGATCCAAAAAAACACAACCAACAACTGACGAACCAACAAACCAATGAAAAAGCAACAACCACCAAACCAGTAAACAACATATGTATCTCCAACGATTACAAAACTGCAGTCGAAGCACATAAGGAACCAGAAACATATGACGAGCACACTAGTATAAATAAGAAAACATTCTTACTTGCAAACTGCAAACACTGAACAACAAAGAAGAAATAGAAAATGAAACTATGGCATTGAAACTTTCTCCGAAATGATGAAAGGCAGAAGCGCAAGCTGAATTGTGAACCAAACAACAACAACAAGCAGCAACTGACGAACCAATGAAGAAAAAACACTCACCGAACCAGTAAACAATGTATGTAGCTTCAATGATGATGAAATTACATTGCATGGATAAAAGAAGGATGAAACATACAATGCATATTCAACTAGCGGTGGACAACAATATTGTCCAAAATCACTGCAACATTGTATGGAAAATTTCAAGGAATAGATAAACATTTAAGGCTATCAGGCTGTCTAAGGGCCTTGCGGTATGAAAACATTTAAGTTGTCAAGCCAGTTGGAGGACCTCGCGTCATGTAAACATTTAAGCTGTCAGGCCTATTCAAGAACCTCAAAAAATGTGTCAATACATTTCAATACAAATACAAAGGAGTAATAATAATAATAATAATAATAGCACAAACAAAAAAAAATGACAATACAAGGTTATAAAATTTGGAATTATCGATCACTATAAACCTTGGATAGCTAAACATTTCAATATGATTAGTACAAATAAAAAAAGCATTGTATATGATCTAAGACAATGCTAGCAGAAAATGATAAGAAAAACATTTGAACTAATGCTAGCATTAATCCACCTTCAAGCAATGCAGAAGAAAAATATGTGATTCAAAAAGATTGTATATGATCAAAAGGTTTGGATATGCTAACATATAAAACACTGGGAATAGAGAAGCCGGCAATAAGACCTCCAATCTATTATCCAATCATATCATTACATCTATGTTACTTTTTATTATATAAAAATCATCTCCAACAATAGACTTTCTGCAAATATTTGTGGTCAAAGGACAAACTAATACGAAGTCAACGAATTATCGATCGTTATAGTCCCTCTATGCCTACGATAGGGACTAATAATGGTAAAATAAGCTTATTTTCTTCTTAGATTTTTATAAATAAATAAAAGTACATTAAGTTTATTTTCTCTTTAATTTGAATAAAGTTTAAGAAGATGAAAAAATAATGTACAACATAATATTAATTTTATTTTTTTTTGTAAATAAAAATATATGCTACCTTGTCGTAGAAGAAAACTTACGTGTCCAAATATGCATGATAGTATGCCATTTGTTCTGCCACCATGGTGGAAACAAGAACACATGGACATGACAATTGTTCACAGCTCCAAAGCTTAAATAAAAAATGACAACTGTCGACATATAAACAAGGGGACTTGCCACCTGTTCTTCCACTGTTGTGGAAACCAGAAGAGGCGGCGGACTGAGTGCCTCAACCACCTATAAGACCTGAACCTATTGGACCTAAACCAAAGAATAGTGTAGGAAAAATTCGCAAAACATTATGCATTAAACCAAAGAAAATAACATGTGAGAATGTTATGCATGTGGCGAGCCCAGGCATCCATCTTGATAGATTCTGAAGGTGAAGGGCTGACAACACGTCAGGCAATGACTCTTCTTAGGCTCTCTTGACAGGGAATCATACAAGCCATCTAGAAATTTGTTGAAGGGACTCTGGCGGTGTTGTTTCTTAGCCATGTCCCTTCTCATCTCAAATATGACATTTGTTGCTTTCTCTAAGAGAGTCATATTCATGTGTTCAACAACATCGTTTTTCCGAGGAGTATAAAAAATGGTTCTATGCCTTTTGATCCCATCTTTCTTGCAATAATTTTTAAATTCCAAAGATGTGAACTCTCCTCCATTATTTGTTCTCAAACACTTGATTGACCTACCAATTATCTTTTGAACCAAAGCTCTAAATTTCTTAAAGACATTAAACATATCATCTTTTCTTTTTAGTAAAAAGACCCACACCTTTCTAGAGTAATCATCTATAAATTTC
This sequence comes from Picea abies, assembly GCA_900067695.1. Taxonomy (NCBI): domain Eukaryota; kingdom Viridiplantae; phylum Streptophyta; class Pinopsida; order Pinales; family Pinaceae; genus Picea; species Picea abies. The sequence goes on from CBVK0100154025.1 coordinate 28,319, forward strand.
ACAAAATATGATGATCGTCCAAAATAAACTGTAGGGGATGGTCCCCAAACATATGAATGGATATAATCAAGGATACCTTTACTTATATGTCTCCTTATTTTCAACTTCTATCTACACTATTTTCCAAAAACACAATGCTTGGAGAAATTCAAATTCATAGATTTTAAGCTTAGAAGTAACTTACGGTCTACCAGTACCTTAAGCCCTTTCTCACTCATATGACCCATATGTTGATGCCATAAATGAGTAGAGTCACTTGCAAGTCCAGATACTACAAATTCTTGATTTATTTTAATACTTCCTTCTAGTTGATAAAGATTCTTGATCCTTTTAGCCTTCATAACTAATAAATTGTCATTGGACACCTTCAGTACTCCACCTTGAACTGTACATTTATAACCACCAGAATCTAGAACTACCAAATATATTCATTTCTTTCTATGTTTGGGTACATGCCTCACCTTTTTTAGCATTATTATAGTACCATCATAAAATTTAACCTTGATGCTACCAATCCCAACAATTTTGCAAGAATCATCATTTCCCATAAACAAAAACATTGTCCTCAATAGATTAGTAAGTTGAGAACCAATTTATATGAAGACACATTTAATGGGAAGCATGAGAGTCTAACAATCAATCCTGGTGAGGTTGTGAAAAATTACAAACAGACAATACCTCATCAACCATACCTAAACTTGTTTCAACTAAATTTGTTTCCTTTGTGGAGTCCTCTTTGAATGCTTGTTGTCTTTTCCATCAATCCTTATTGAGATTCCCTGATTTGTTACAGTACCAATATTTTAAATTACTCTTCTTGCATTTTGACTTATATCTTGATGTACCTCTCAAATTATTCCCTCTTTCTTTAGATCGACCTCTAGCCACCATTGCTTCTGATGTTGAGGTTTCTTGATTGGATCTTCTCCTCATCTCATCAATCAATAGGGCTCCCGCAACAATATCATATTCAATGGTGTTGGTTTTGCTAAACAACATAGATTTTGTTGGCATGTTTACAGGAAGAGTGTGCTTGTCATTGATGGCAAGACCAGAGTGTGCAGCGATGGAAAAACAGGAACAACGTAAGCTCAGGAGGATTAGCGCAAATTCGCACACAGTGTGTAGGTGTGCACCAGGGACAAGGTTAAATCATTGCCAAAGCTCAAGAAAGATAGCATACTCAGGATCTTAGACGGATAAAAGGTCAAGGCCTTTGACACTTAGAAATTACTCCAAGTCAGGAGGATGTGTAAGCTTGAAAGGAGAAGCGACAATGATCATTGAATCCCATTCAGAATTCCCAATGATTGTTATATTTGAATCCAAACAGGAGGAGCAAAAAGATGGAGGATAGATCTCGAGTGTTAGATCTGAGTGCAGGGTCCGACCATCATTGGATCTAGGAGAACCTGCAGGTTCTTTAAAGTTCTAGTAGAAGCGGGCTTACAAAATCCCGAAACAGGCACATCAACAAAGACTCCATTTTGGAGTTTCGGATA
>CBVK0100154026.1:0-29814 GCA_900067695.1 Picea abies
GATCTGCTGAGGAGCCAGAAATTATTTGGATAAGTTTGTCATAGTATTCTTGGATGACAAACTTGTCTATTCTAAGTTTGAAGAGGAGCATGAACATCACTTAAGACTGGTATTGCAAGTGTTGAGATAACATCAGTTGTATGCCAAGTTGAGTTAGTGTTCTTTTTATCAAAAGAAGATCCATTACTTGGGACACATTATTTCAGAGAAGGGAATAACAATAGATCTAGAGAATATTGAAGCCATTAGAGGATGGCCAACACACAAAAATGTGTCAGAATTCAAATCTTGTATGGGATTAGTTGGTTACTATAGAAGGTTCATAGTAGGGTTCTCTAAGATTTCTCATCCCATCACTTCTTTGCAAAAGAAGGGAACTAAATTTGAATGGACACCCAAGTGTGAAGAGAAATTTAATATGTTGAAGTAATTACTTACTAGTGTACCTACGTTAAAGATTGTTGACCCAAATGAAAGTTTTGTGGTATGTACAGATGAATGTAAGGAAGGACTTGGGGTATTCCTCACACAAAATGGACATGTCATTGGTTATGAGTCCATAAAGATTAAGGAACATGAAAGGAACTATGCCACACATGACTTGGAGCTTGTTTTCATTGTCCACACCTTGAAGATGTGGAGGAATTATCTCGTGGGGAAGAGATTTGAATTAAGGAAAGACCATATTGGCCTAAAGTATCTTTTTGAACAGCCAACCTTGAATGCCAGTAAAACAAGATGGTTGGAATTTTTAAGTGAATATGACCTCAATATAAAACATATCAAAGGAAAAGAGAATAAATTTGTCGATGCACTTAGTAGAAGAGTGCATCTCATGCATGCTACTGCTGTCAGTATGCATCATCCAGACTTGAAGAGTGGAATTTTAAATGATCTTGTTACAAATCAACATTACCTACAGGTAAATGAAATCTTACAGCAAGGAGATGTACAATAGAAAATAAAGGAGCATGAGATAAAGGAAGATGGATTAATTATGCATAAGAAAAGAATCTATGTTCCTAGTTCTGGAGAACTAAGGAATTTGGTATTAAGGAAAATGCATCATGTTCCTTATGTTGGACATCCTGGTTACCAAACAATGATTACAATAGTAAGAAACAAATTCTTTTGGCCAGGAATGAAAAAAGATGTTGTTGATTACATCACTCGATGTATGGAATGTCAGAAGGTGAAGGCTGAGCATAGGCACCCACTGGTTTTGTTTCATCCATTACCAATCCCAGTGAAGAAATGGGAAGTGATATCCATTGATTTCATAACTAAATTACCCAAGACAACAATACAACATGATTCAATCATGGTATTGGTTGAAAAATTAACAAAGGCTATTCATTTTGTTCCTGTAAAAACAACACATACAACGGCTAATATTTCATAAATTTACATAAGGGAGATTTCTAGGTTGCATGGGATACCTAGGACAATTGTCTCGGACAGAGATACAAAGTTTACCTCCAATTTATAGAAGGGATTTTTTAAATGATTTGGTAAAAATATAAACTTTAGCACAACATACCATCCATGGTCAGATGGGAAAACAAAGAGGGTCAACCGAGTAATTGAAGATATGTTGAGAATGTATGTGATGGATAAGCCATCTAAGTGGAAAGATTACTTGCACTTGGTTGAGTTTTCATATAATAATGGGTATCAAGATTCATTGAGAATGAGCACATTTGAAGCCTTGTATGGTAGGAAATGAAATACTCCAAAGAGCCGGGACAACCCAACAGATAGAGTGGTACTTGGGCCAGAGTTGCTCAAGAATATGGAAGAACACATGGTTAAGGTCAAGTAGAATTTAAAGGCAGCTTAGGATAGATAGAAATTTTATACAGATAAGAACAAAACAACTAGAGAATTTAAAGTAGGGGAGCATGTACTTTTGAAAGTGAAGCCCAAGAAAATATCTTTGAAATTGGGTAGTTGTACAAAGATGGAAGCCAAATTATGTGGTCCATTTGAAATATTGGACAGAATAGGGCCAGTTGCATACATGATTGCATTTCCTGCTTCCATGAATGTGCATAATGTATTTCATGTCTCTTTTCTAAAGAAATATGTACATGATCATAACCATGTTATTGATTGGCATTTGATTTAGGTAGAGACAGAGGGAGATTTTCTGGTCTAGCCAGTGTGAGTATTTGACATAAAATTCAAAATGTTTCGGAATCAATATATAGAGATGGTAAAATTTCACTGGACCTACTACAGTCCTAAAGATGCTAGTTGGGAGCATGAAGATTCCATGCGGATAGAGTACCCACATCTTTTTGAATAAATTTTGAGATTTTGATCTCTATTTTGTATATGCACTGAGGACAGTGCCAAAATAAGGGAGAGGGGATGTAACACCCTAGGTTTTGAGCCCCATATTAAATAATGTATTTTTTTAATTTCCAAGAGGCCAGATGGCCCAAGAAATTAAAAGAGGCCAGTGTGCTAGACAGACAAGGACTAGATTTATAGGGGTCTATGATTCCACAAGAGAGGGGGCTTGAGGGGATAAATGATTATTTTCTATTTTTTTTATTACCCTTTTTCTAAGGGAGTGGATCAGTTACATGAGCTTCTTGGGGGGGAGACCAGGAGGTTCTTGATTCCCCACGAATTACTTAAACCCACCCCTGGTCTTCTGGGGGGGTTGGCTTATTCACTGATTCACTGATTCACTGGTTCATTCGTTCACTCACTTGTTCACTCGTTCATTCGTTCCATTATTACTTATCACTCATTCATCCTTCCTCATCTATGTATTGGCTTGGGGAAAGGGAAACAAACTATCTAAGAGTAGCCATGGTATTGTTGGTTGTAGAGGTCACTGGTGTAATCCATCCATGACTTGAGGCCTGCATGGATGAGATGTGTTGGCATGTGTCCATATTTGTTCACAGTTGCGAGTCCTGAGAGTCCAACATGGAGATTCTGGACCAGTTGCATTGGAGCCCTGGAAGGAAAAGGAATGATTGAGGGACTACGTGGCAGAGAAGGTTGGGGGTCCATTATCTTGGGTGGTGTAGGCTGGGTAGAAGAGAGTTTGGTACTTGTATTATTGCGAGTGTTAGGAAATCCTATGAGAGCTTGAGTGTTGACTGGTTTGGGAAGCCAAGTAACACTCTGGAACTGTCCTTATGGATTCATGTCCCTAGCTCGGGGGTGACACTGCTGTTGATATTTGTGACAGTAGTGTATACGGTTGGGTGGAACATCCTTGGTCTGCAGCCAATTGGTGTCTTCTTTTATAAAGATAAGTTCTTTTTGTTATGGTATTGTTTACATGTATATGAATGTATTATGTTGTGTATTTATTTATTGTTTAATTAAATCTTTAGAATATGCATGCTTGTTGGTTATTATTGTGCATGTCGTTAGATATTTTATTTTATGAATCCTTATTAATTTAAAACAGTATCAGTAAGAGAAAGAATTCCAAGGGTGGGCTTGAAGGTAGTGTACCCCGGCCTGTGGGTGGTGGGGTATGTTACACAAAGCCACACTACTTCTCTACATGGTGCACATGTTGCCACATATTCAACCTTAGTTTTATTGAGTGTTACACATGACTGCTTCCTGCTTCTCCACACAACGATACTGGAGCCTAGACTAAAACAATATGTCAAAGTACTCTTTTGATTAGGAATATTGTCGGCCCAATTTGAATTTGAATATCCATATAACCTAAAATCATGGTCTGTCACATACTTGAGACCATAATTCAATGTACCCTTAAGGTACCTTATCACATGTTTTGTTGTGACCAAATGAACCTGCCTGGGCTGCTCCATATACTGACTTAGGGTGTTCACAAAAAAAAATATATACGGTCTTCTGTTGATCAAGTACATCAATGAACCTACCATATGTCTATATAGAGTAACATCCACAGTCTCTAAAGTCATATCCTACAACAAATTCAGATTTGATACCATAGGTGTAGCCATTGCCTTGCAATCCAACATCCTGAACCTCTTCAGGATTTCCACTACATACTTCGCTTGATTCAGAAAGATCTCATCCTATCTCTTCCATACCTCAAGACCCAAAAAGTAATGCATCATCTCAAGATATTTCATCTCAAAATCAACAACCAGTTTTCACTTACACTCTAAGATGATATTTTCCACCCCTGTTAGAAACATTTCATCCACATATAGTTGTAGTATTACTGAACCATCATCCACAACCTTAAAGTAAAGGTTAGGATCTATAATGCTCTTTGTAAATCCTAATCTCGTCATAAAATTATCGATCCTACCATACCATGCTTTGTGTGCCTATTTTAATCCATATGAATCCTTCTTCAATATACACACATGTGTCTCCTTGTCATGTACCTCGAACCCTTATGGCTGCTCCACATATACTTCCTCTTTTATTTCACTATTCAAGAAGGTTGTCTTCACATCCATCTGATGCACCTTCCATTTCATCACTACAACCAACGAAGGTATAGTCTCGATTGAGGTATATCTCTCCATGGGAGAAAATTTCTCATCATAGTCAATTCCCTCCTTATGAGAGAATCCTCAAGACAAAAATATAGCCTTATATTAGTCCATATCTTTCTACATCTTTGATGAGCTCTTGTGCCCAAGATAGTCTTCTCTTGTAAGAAGGCATATCTTATATCCTCTGAGGTTTTTCCATGTCAGTAACCTTATGAATGACTTCCTTTAGTTCAAATGCTTCTACCTTTACAACTCTAGTAACTTCATTCTCCTCCTCATGAACCTCTTTTTCACATTCTTGTTTTGATTTGTTGAAATTTGCACTCTCATCGAAGGTGACATATCATTTAATATCAACTTTTTGGTGACCAGGAATATATATCCTCTATGCCTTCAATGTGTCATTGTAGCCATCAAATATGCCATTTTTTACAGATGGATCCAATTTTGTCCTCTTTTCCTTGGGGACATGCACAAATACAGGGAAGACAAATATCCTTAGATGGCTGACTTCCAAATTCTCTCCTGAAAAAATCTCCTCTGGTGTATTGTTTTCTAGTAACTTGTGGGGACTTATGTTCTCCACGTACACTGCAGTCTTTGCTTCTTCTTGCCACAGATGCATAGGTATATTTTGATCATGGATCATAGCCTTCACTACTTCTATGATCGTCCAATTGTTCCTTTCTGCTACTCCATTATGTTGAGGATTGTAGGGAGTAGAAAGATACCTCTTAATCCCAACTTCCTTGCAATATTATTTGAATTCCTCTGAAGTGAATTCTCCTCCATTATCTGATCACAAGGTCTTTATCTTCCGCTCTGTCAGGTTTTCTACCAGTGCCTTAAATTCTTTGAATTTTCCAAACACTTCATTCTTTTCCTTCAACAAATAATTTTTTACGTGAGTAATAATCAATCAAAGACACATAATGTACATACCCCTTAGTAAATTTGCTGACAACAGTCCACACACATCCAAGTGCACAATGTCTAGTAATCTTTTGGCTTTTCTATCTCTGTTGGGAAAGGTGTGCTTCATGTTCTTTCCTTGTGCACAAACTTTTCACACATCATCTGGTTTTTCCTAGATCTTTAGTAGTCTCATCACCATGTTTCTCACACTCGGTCGGGCCTTGTAATGTAGGTGAGAAAATATCCTATGCCATAATTCACTGGGATTCATAGTGTTATGAATTAATGTTGAATCTGATCGCCCTTTCAATTTGTAGAGTCCTCCCTCTTGAAGTCCAATCACCACAGCATCATCAAAATTCTTCCCTCTAGGCCACATAATAACTTGTCCATAAAAAAATGCAGCTCTCTAACCCTTCTCATCCAATATTTAAATTGAGAGAATGTTCTTCTTCAATCCAGGAACATAGAGAACTTCCTTCACATTCATTGGATTTCCTGAGTCTAACTTGTAGGAGGATTCTCCTACTTCTTTGATCAGATATTGATAGTCATCTCCCAATTTCACCTTGTATGGTGAATCCTTATGAGTAAGGTTATACAAGGAGTCTTTATAACCTGTCATGTTTTTGGAAGCACCACTGTCCACCAGCCAAATGTCACTTCCATGAGTGATAGTTCCTGCAAGTGTTGAGATAAGAACATACTCCTCATCACTTGATTCATCTTCCTTTGAAACCTTCTTGGGTGGATCATCATCTTCAGCTGTATGAACATGAAGTCATTTACCTCCTTTATTTTCCCTTGGTCTCTAAATGAGAGAACAATTCCTAGAAATGTGTCCCATTTTCTGACAACAGAAACATCTAATATTTAGGTTATTTATTTGTCCCTTTTGAAACTTCTTGGGTGAAAAGGGTTCTTTCTTGATCTTTCCTTTCGAAGTGTGGGAGGCTAGGGCTTGATCATTATATGTCATCTTATATTCTCTTGATATTTTCCTTGCTTCTTCTTGATTTTAATATTTCCATAACTTATTGAACTTGGGTAGCTTCCTTCTTGAGCATATCCCTTGAATAAATGCATCCCATGACCTTGGGAGGACATTCAAGGTGGTCATCACCATTTCTTATCCATTAATTGTATCACCAATGGCTTCTATATTCTCCTTAATCTCGTTCACTCATGATAAGTAAGAGTGGATGGTTTCTAAACTCTGCATCATCATGTTCTTTAACTCAGTTCCGAAGGTTATTCTTTGGTTGATGTTGTTTCCTTCAAACAGTCCAGTTAAGGAATCCACCATTTCTTTTGGAGTAGATAATGAAGATTTGTGATGAATAAGATGGTCCTTAATGGATTCTTCAATAATCCTCTTTGCTTTGACCATATCCTTTTTGTGCTTTGCTTTAGCCTCATCTCCCTCTAGTTCTAAAACCTCTTCTTTATTGAACTTCTCTAGATCATGTTCTTCTAGGAGGAGGGATACTCTGTACCTCCAGGATCTGAAGTTGTCATCTCCCTCCAGTGTCTCATCAATCTTGGTTCTGGTAGCTATCCTTCCCCTAAATCACAAATTCTGAATTCTGAAGATCTGATCAAGGGAAAAGATGTGCTCCACTCGGGCACACTTGCTGGTGATTTTTTCTTATCTGACAACCACTCCTATCAATAAAAATTACTCCTTTTGGCTTCTAGATATGTGAAATGTCTTCTATTAAAGCCTTCTTTGATACTGTGTTATAATTTTAGAAGCTACACTTATATTATTTAGCATTCATTAACAATTGCATGTAATAGGATCACCAAAAGATAAAAAATCACAGAACAAAAGATATATCCTAGGAAACCCTTGTGGGGGAGAACACCCAACAACCAATTCTTCAGTATAGATTCCTTAAACTTTTACAATGTCATGTTATATCTCTCCACAAATAGACCAAGACCAAAATACCAAAGACCAAGAAACCAAGACCTCCTATGCTAGACCTCCTTTGTTATGCTCCAAATACACAAGAGAAGGCGATTTGTGTGTGTATACAAATGAGAGGAACTCGACCTATATCTATACACATAACTCGACTCCCAAAAAGATGCAAACCTAAGAGGGTTGTTTTCAATTTTACAATAAGGATAAAAATAAAATAATAATTTATTTTGATCTGATTTATACAATAAGATTACAGTAACCTTCTCTAGGTTTGACCAATAAAAATACAAAAGAATATCTTACGTAGTTACATCAAAATATCAACAAGATTTGTGACAGACAAGGTCAGTAGAGAGTTAATATCCAGTTCTGTGGATTTGGGATATTACAAGTGATATCAGAGCTTTAGTCTTGCCATCATATGACTAAAGTTTCCATGAGTTTAGTAGAGAACCCAAGGGGCCATGAATATATAGGTGACGAACTCATCACTTACAACAGGAACACGGAGAGGAGAGGACCAAGATCATATTAATTTCCCTTTCCTCACAGTTCATAGGAAGAGGCGCAACAAGAAGAAGAAAGAAGGGAAAAGCATGAGGCAAATATTGAGGCAAAGAAGAGGATGGGAGACAGATATGAAAGGACAAAAGGTGTGGAAAATCACCCATGGACCCAAAAGAGGCCTTCATTAGGTTCTTAACAATTTGGTGATCAGTCAATAGGCCATGACTCATTATTTGGCACAGATGGAAGATAGATTGGCTATAGGGAACATTCTAGGAGAAAATTTCCTCCATGCAGCAAAGGGGAACTTAGGGGCGGGTAGTAGACCCCATTCACCTACTTGTACCTACACATCATCGAGTAGGATTCCCAAGCCACTATTTCCTAGATTTCAAAGGGAACTTCCAGCAGCAACATAGCAGCCAGTAGTTCAGAGACCATCCACAAGGCAGAGGATATTGCTGATTACAGGTGAGAGTATACATCCCCAAGGATAGAGTTCCATAATGAGATGAATTTAGTAGAGTATTTTAGACTTAGACTTAGGAACCATCCTAGAGATCCTCAGAGGGGAAGAAAACAATAGAAGCAGGGACATAACATGGAGTTCATTTGGAAAGTAGGGAAACTCACTATACCACCTTTTGATGGATCATCCAGATGTACTACGAGAGCTTGGGTATGAAAACTCGAAATGTACTACAAGATCAACAAGATGAAAGAAAATGAAGCCATCAGTTTCTCTACTTTGCATTTGGAGGGAGAGGCCCACAAGTGGTGGCACCATGGACTAGTGACATTAGGTCATGGTCACATCACCTCATATAGGGAGCTAACAGAGAGACTTATGGACATGCTTGACAGGAGGAATCCAAAGATCCACTTTAGGGACTTATCCCAGTTGATACAAACTGGTACACCTGATTCATTTATCACAGAGTTTCATAGAATAGACATGACAATGATAGACATTTCATATCCTAGACTGATCATTATTTTCACAGAGAGTCTCATAGAACCATTGAGAGGATGGGTGAATGCCTACATACCTCACACACTACAAGATTTCATCCTATGCACTAGAAATATAGCAGACTTAGTGGTGAAAAAAAAATGTTTTCCAAACCCTTTGTGCCACAAAAGGATTGGGATAGGAAACCATTCCAAAGAGAGTCAAAGGGTAAGGAGAAGTTGGACGATGATATGAGGCATGCGCTTATGAGGAAGAATTTATGCTTCAACTGTAGAGATACATGGGTCCCCAACCACATGTGCATGGGAAAGGGACAAATCCACTATATTGTGGTTGCAACAAATAATGATGAGGAGGAACAGAGAATCTAGGCACAAGACAATGAGTCCACTAGCTCAGAGGAGGAGCCATTGCATGAGGAGAAGCAGCCTCCAAGGAGACCACCAACATCGGTAGGGGCACATCCACTAGTAGAGACAAAACCTCGTGAGAAATCTAAGAGATGAGCACCAGTTAAGGGAGGAGTCATCATGACCCTTTCTGGAGTCCCTAGGTAAGACACACTCAAGATTAGAGGGAATAATCAGGGAAATCACACCATTTCCTTGATAGATGGTGAGGAAACCCATAATTCCATTGACATTGCAATGGTAGCTAGAGAAGAATTGAAAACCGAGGAGTTTGAGGGTTTTGATGTTGCAGTAACCTATGGTCACACGATAGAGTGTTTGGATCGAATTCTAGACTTAGAGGTACATCTCATAAACTACACAATGAAAGATACATTCTATGTTGTTGGACTTTTTGACATAGATGTGGTATTGGGATTCCAATCGTTGATCAACTTGGGAAATATTTCTACCAATTACCAAACACTTGATATAGGATTCAGAGACACTGAGGGGAAGAAAATTGTACTAAGGGGTATGTCGATAGGGGCACCTAGGATAGTGTCAACAAAGAGTAGGGAGAGGATATTCAAACATGGGGGATGAGTAGCATATGCAATAAAGTGTGTGATCACCCTGCGAAGGGATTCAGACAGTCATCAACAGTATTAGAAGAAGATCATGGCCATCTTGGATTGGCTAACACCTAGGAATGTGACAGAGTTGAGGATTTTCTTCGGGTTGTGTAGTTACTACAGGAGGTTCATGAAGGGTTTTTCATAGTTAGAGGCACCACTCACTAACCTCACTGAGCGGGGAGCCTTCATATGGACTGATGAGTCACAGAAGGAATTTGAGCAGATGAAGGTAGTCATGGGTACATGCCCAGTACTAACATTGCCCAATTTCACGCTACCATTTGTTTTGGAGTGTGATGCATCATGATATGGGATCATAGCAGTTTTAATGCAGGGGGTACACCCCATTATATTTGAGAGCAGGTGTTATCACTTAAATTTCATCCGCAAATGGTTACATGAATCCAACATCTCCAAACACCTATTAGTTGATTCATAGCCCCAAAAATACATTTCCAAAGGGCACAAAAACTATACAACTGGTTATAAAATTGACATGCTCTCATAATACAAATGAAGCGTGCACACATACTCAAGTCAAAAATGCAAGAAAAACACACATGCACCCGATGTGAGATGGTGTACACAAAATGTTGTGCACACCTGAGAACAGAGCATTTATGGTTCTTGTCGGCCCCTCACCCATTTATGATTCAACTCTCATGCCAATTTGACCCTCAAATCCAAGTTGAATCTGAGTGGGGCGATGATCAAAGACCCAAGGGTGCCCTAAAGGGCACCTTGCTCACACTAAAGACCAGTTGGATAATGCCTCAAAGATTTTCTATAAAAAGAGGCCATGGGTGCACTTTGAATTCAATAATATCATTGTATTGTTATGCTTCCTCTATTATCCTACAAGGAACCTCTTTCTTTCTTGGAGCATACTAGCATCATCTCATTAAGCTATTCACATCACCTCTTGAGGGAATTATCTTGGATTTCTTCACCATTTCCTTTTCTAGTTTTCCATTTGTAAGAAGATATCTCATATAGGGGACTCAAGATCCCTCACTTGGAGGAGGAGAGGATCCATAATTCCCCCTTTTTATTTAGTGTTTTCCCACTAATACAATCTATCCATTGGTGGCATGAATATTGGTCAACTGTTTGATTATTTTTTGTTCTAATTTCCTTATGCATTGTAGTTTCATTTATGTAGTTGTTATTAGCTTAGTTTTTTATTTATTTCATGTGACTGAGTCATTTGACTCATACAATAAATTTTTTACTATTCACCTGACCCAAATGACTTGCAAGTGTCCCTCTTTTTCTCATTCAAGTGGAAGAAAGGACGCAACAGAATGGCAACCATACTGGGGAAAGGTATCAATTTCCTCCCTATTTTCATTGTTTGAGCACTTATTTTTGATCTATTTATCTTGCAGGGATCATAATCGACCTAGTCCTACTTGCAAAGAGCTGAATTCAGAGCTGGAAGAGGAGAATTGCATTTAAAATTTTATTCCCAGATGTGTATCTAAATGTGCATGGGTTTTCCAGCCCACGAGTGCATCTTCCGAGCACTGTTCGTCAATAGCACTATGTTTTCCAGCACACTTTGCACACATTGCACCAACATGTCCTCTCTTCTCTACACATTGGTGCCACATGCGCCTCCCTCTAAACTTAGACCCGCACATCTGTCCAAAATATCGACATTGTAAGGGTTTTTTGTGATGTTTTGAAGGTCCCGAACCTTCTAAATATTGATCCTATGCAATTTGTAACATGCACCATACTTAGATTCCCCCTGCACATGAAGGGTTAGTCAAAACATAGGCACTTAGGGGGATAAAACAATATTTCTCTTCTTTCTTTTCTTTGAGTTGCCACATGGATGGCTTGTTTTGATTTTAAAAGCTAAGTTAAAAGATCATTTTCTATCACATATATAAATACTTGCATTGGGACCAGAAATCAAACTTCAATCATTGAGTATGCTCTTCTCTTGCACCATAGAGTGATCTTGAGAATCAAAAAAATGATTGAGGGAAGATTTCATCTCCCTTAAAAAAAAATCTTTACGAGAGGACAAATCCCCCCTAGGGATCCTCTTAGTTTCTTTTCAAAACATCTTAAATTTGTAAGGGCCCATACATGCCCACATGTTGCAAAGTTAGGATAGTTTTTGAAGCTACTTTCTTAGTTTACATTACTAGGGGAGTTTAAACATTATTGTAATAGACCCATACATGCCCACATGCTTGCAATCTAGGATAGTTTTTTGAAGCTTTATTAGATTAAATAACATTAGGGAGTTTAAAGTATTAGTAAGGACCCATATGTCCACATGAAAGTTCTTTAGGGACTTTAAAATTCCGCAAGGTTGTACCAATGACATCTAGTAATATAGGTAATCAAGACTTGTAAGGACCACATGAAGTCCACATGTCGCAAGGTGACACCTAACTTATTAAAACTTTGGCACATTTTATCACTTTCTCACACACAAAGTCACTACTCACTCACATAATTTCATCTCGAATTATAGAAGTTGAAGTAGGTTTCCTCCAAAGGGGTTCTGAAACGTCCCACTATTTCTTGAAAAATTATCCACTCCCACTTAATTCAAACGAGATTGGTTCACATCCCCAATATCTCAAACAACCACATCTAGATGTTTTCTAAAAACTCACTAAGTTTTCCTCCACAGGAGGTGCAAAAATAATTTTTTTAGTCTAGTTAGGATCTTGGGGATAGGCATCCAAATAACTCCCCATTATCTGGTTCTCACATCTTCAAACATTAGAAGTTGACAAATAGGGAACTTTAAAATCCTCCAAGTCAAGTTTTCCTTCACCATAAGGCCGAGAGATACCCATGAAAGGTCGAAGGCCGAGGTTCGGTTGTTCTGTGGATCCTCCCTTGAGGCACCCACCTCTTGGAAGGGATCCAGCCCGTGACCCATTTTTGAGGCTGAAAATCTAAATGTCGCACTTTGACCGAGGTACCTAGTGACCAAATTTTAGGACTTCTACCTAGGTGGAAATTGTGGGCTACAATTTCACCTTGATTAGATTTTGTGTGGCTATTGGGAAATATCACTGTTGGGTCACCAAAGTACCATCTTTTTACCAACCTTTCACTTAAATTTCAAGTCACTTTCACTTCACTTTTAACCATATTTCTCTTTCCCACACCTTTACATTAAACCATTTTCATGATTACATGGGTTTTAGACATATTATTTTCCAATGCATCTATTTTAGTGTTTTTGAGTGAATTTATGATTAAATATTGGAAAAATAACATGTTTACACTTATATATGAAAGTGGGGTGAGTTTCATGATGTTTATAGGTGTATTTGAGGACTCCAACCAAGTCAAACTTGACCATAAAGCCTCACATTCGAATTTACTCTTCAACCCCTTGAAGATTTGATGAAGATTTCGAGATCTACTCAATTATCTTGGATGGAGATTAATCATGAAAGAAATATTTTCTGAGAGGATTTTTAGAGATATCACTTGATATGTGTGAGCACATGGTTGTAACCAAATGAGACATTTGTGGATCTAGGAGAGATTTGTGTATCTAAGTTATCTTAAACTTTTGTATAAATAGGAGTGCCTCCTCCATTTCAAGGGGAGGACTCTTGGAGCATTGTATCCAACTTATGATGGAATAAGAATCAAGCTTTCTTTTCACATCAGTTTCCATTCTCTAGTTTATATTTAGAATGCTTTAGTTTATGTGTTACTTTGTTCTTGGGAGAATTGAGCTCACTCCAAATAGATCATAGTAGCATTTTCTTCTTGTTTTAATGCTTTGAATAGGTTTATATGCTTTATTGTTTTCATTAGAATTATTTGATGATCTTGATTGTTGATAGGTTATTTGAAACATTCCGAGAAGACCTCCTGAATGGGAGCTATTGTTTTCATGCCTACAACAACTAAGCATTTTAAGTGTATTTATTTTCAATGCATGAGTGTTTACTTGATGATCTTGATTGTTGATGGGTTATTTGAAACATTCCGAGAAGACCTCCTGAATGGGAGCTAGTGTTTTCATGCCTACAACAACTAAGTCTTATTAAGTGGAATGCAAGAGTTAGGATTTGATTGAATTTTCTTAGATTAGAGTTAGATGCCTACTCCTACATATATTTTTATGGCATCATCACAACATTACAAGCATCCCTGGTTGATAATTAAATGAAAGCAATTAAGCAATTCAATTTCCTCAACAATCTCCAACTCTTTCGAGATATGCACCCTCTACCCCTCATTATAACTGATTGTTTCATCCTTCACTAGTTCCTCTTTCGGTGGCTTTAGATCCCACCGTTGAGTGCTATTGGAAGGTCTAGTGATATTTGAGAGGAAGGACGTTACGTCTTTTTAGGACACAAACATTTTTTTTCTTTTTTCTCCCACGCAGACAAAATCCACCTACCCACATGTATGCTTCTTTTCAATTGATTTATGTATGATGTTCTCTTGATTACATGTGATTGTGAGATATATTTTGAAGGTCCAAGTTTTACAAATTCTCTTGTTCATTCATTTCCCTCATCACCATTTGCACACATTCACTTTGCTAGTCAGTCATCATAGAGGACCCACAGTATCCCCGTCATTCTCAATGCTTGCAAAATCTCCCTCCTATTCTAGGAGGAGTTCCGAGTCTTGCTAACTCACTGGCTCAACCCTCTCACACCCCTGTGAGTGATACCATTTGGGGGTCATCTTTGCTTGGTTCCACTTTACTTGGGTCCACTTCCCAAGGTCATCCATCCACAACCTCTATGTCACAAGGATGCAAAGGGCACACCTCTTCCCAAGGGAGAAGTACACCCCCACCAAACCCCCCTCAACGGTCAGGTACACAGCCTGCTCACACCATGGATAGAACTAATCCTCCACTGCCACTCCTCATGCCATATTTGGAATCCTTCAACATACCTAATTTGAGTAAGCTCATGAATGACCCTATATTGCATGATCCCACATGGCCTGCGATGCCCACCAAACTACCTTTAGACATTCCCAAGTTTGAAGGAAAGGCAGGGGAAGATCCCGCCAAACATATCATGACCTTCCACTTGTGGTGCTCTTCAAACAACATCATGGATGACTCCATTTGTTTAAGTTTATATCAGCGCACACTCACTGGTCCATCAACCAAATGGTATGTAGACGAAAAATCAGGGTCCGATGTGACCTTTGAATCCTTGGAAAAAATTTTTTTTACCTTCTTCCAACTACCATTTCTTAATGACAATGGTCTCGAAACTCCTCTCTGAGTTTAAAAAAACCTCAACCACACATATCATTGACCACATTCATGAATGGCATTGGCAGCGTAGTCTATGCAAAGAAGAAACCACCAAAGAACAATGCCTCGACTGGTTTCTCAGATCACTCGTCCCCCTCCTTGCCAAAGATGTGGCCTCCACCTTCCCCCAAACGGAAGAAGAAACCATCATCAAGGCTGAACAGTATGACCTAATTTATGCATAGTCAGGATACTTATACACAGTACTAGTTGATGCCCCGAGACCCATACCAATCAGCCAGGACAAACTTGGGATGTCTCACTCAGCAGATGGATTGATTGGTACCACAACACACCACAATCCGTACACCCAAACACCACCTATGTACGGTACACCCCAATATCCGCCAATATATGGAGGACAACCTTATTATCCTCCTCCCCCTTATCAACAACCATACCATGTTTTTTATCCTCCACACATAAGTGGACCCCCACCGACACCCATGATGTACCTGGCTGTTCAACCAAGTTCTGGTACCCCCTCTACCTTATATTACACCATGAACACTAGTGAAAGCACTACACCTTCCTATGTACCCTACAGGTCATTGCCACAAAATGATCTGTATTTTTCATTTCCTGGTCCTCCATAGCCCATTGCTCCTCCACAAGGACAACCACACACTAGGGTTAACTTTGTTCAGCCCTCTCCCATTCAACAATGTAAAAATTTTGAAAAACTGAATGCGGAAAATCCATCCCATCAACCGAATAATGCCAAAAAGAAAGGAAAAAAATGAAACAATAATAACCCAGGAATAGGGGGAAATAACCCCCCAAAAAATCAACCTGCTAGGGGCAACCAAAACCAGGGTAACTAGAACCCCCAAGGGGGAAATAACAACAAACGCCAAGGGAGGAACAACAAAAAAAACCTCTGAAATAAATTCCCTTGTTCTCTTTTTGGTGAGCATGGTCATTATACTCACCATTGCCCCCAAATCGTTGATTTCAAATGGATGAAAGATTCCATGAATGCGCCACGTCCTCCAACACCGCCTACCCCTTAAAAGGCCCCACAATAGTATTTGCAACAACCACCCCCATCTGTGTTTCAAAACCCTACTCCAAACCAAGGTGTGATGAATACCCATCAAGAGATGCATCCTTCCCCACCAAATATGGGACAGTATCAACTCCCTGAAAACCCGACGGATTGCAATATACTCCTCACTAGTGAAGAATAAATTCTTCTGCAAACGTGCAATCATTAATACAACGCACCCCCTAAAGCTACTCCCACCACTTTGAAAACACCTCTAGCTACATTTGATGATTCCACGCCCTAACACTGAACCCCCCATTCGTATTCCTCACATCCCATTATGATGGAATGTTAACAAACCTCATGCTAGAGAAGCACACAATTACAATCTGGTCGATAACATGGCACAACCACCTGCAACCATGTCGGTATTGGAGGTCCTTCAAACCTATCCCACTCAAAGGAAGTCCTTACTTTCCACCTTGGGGGTTAGTCGACCCTATTGATACTAGACTCATTACATTTGATCTAGATTGTGGGGAACCTCACCTCCCCGCTATGGTAGCTTTCCAAATACCAGTTAAAATTAAGAACATCACAGTTCATCAATGTATCATTGATGAAGGTGCATCCACATGCATCATGTCCAAAACTGTGTGGAAAAACCTAGGCTCCCATGAGCTCATACCATCTTCCATCACTTTGAGAGCCTATGATGGACTACCATCCTCTCTTGAAGGGCTCTTCCAAAATGTCCCCATTGAAATTTGGGGGTAAACTATCCTTATCGGCATTAAGGTTATCAACACCCTTCTTGATTACAACATCTTGTTTGGGCGTAGCTACATGTACGCCATGAAGGAGGTGGACTCTTCTGTGTTTCGAATGATAATGTTCCCCCACAATGGAAAGATCATCACCATTGACCAAGTTTCACATTACGAGCCTAACCACTCATCCAACATTAATAAGATCCTACCTCTTGTCTACACTAGTTTTGATGCATATCCACTCACGGATATAGGCCCCAGAATTTTTAAGGACCCATCTTTATTGGGGGCATACCATGGAGCACCACCTCTCATACATCCCTCAACACAAGTGTGTGTCATATCTTTGAATGGAACTGAAACTGCAGATACCATTCCTCCCATTGAGGCTTCTCCACCCCTTGATGTCCCACCAGTTTAAGAGCCTATACCTCAAAAATTACCTGAGAAACATATGACACCACTTATCCCTGATTTCACCCTTCCCCAAGGGAAAATCCCGGTTTGGGAAAGAATCCCCCAAGCCATCACTCAAATCCCTTTCTTATACCCCCCATCGGGAGTACAATCTTTCCAAGTAGCCGCAACACTTACCCTTCCCAACATGGTGCTTTCCATTCTGGTATGGTATTTACACCCACCCACAATGGTTCCTGAACAATCCCTCCCTCCCCAAATAGAAGGAATCCCGATGCAAATTCCAGACCTAACTCTAACGGCACCACCCTCACCCTTGCTTGCTAGCACCACCGAGATGGTTGGGGGCACATGGAATAAGAAAGATCCCACCACTCCACTTCCTCCCCAAGTTCAACCTCCTTGTGCACTTTGCAAGAGAGAGGGACACCCAACAAATAGATGTCCCTCTCTCCCCGAGTTACACAATCTTATCCAACTCCCTCGAGTGACCACATCACTCATCGCTTCAACAAGCACACTTAGTACTACCACAATTGTAGGAAATAAAGGGCTTCGAACCAAATTCATATGTGTCATTTGTTCAGAGTATGGCCACTACACTCATCATTGCCCCGCCTTACCTCAATTTTGACAAACACTAACGAAATTACACCAAATATTTTAGTAGGACCCCTCTCCATCCACATCATCAAGTACCCAAGTCACAAACATCCATTATGTCTCGACCTCAGTCAAAAAATGGATGAGGTTCCCTTTCTCTCTTTGTGAATCACTTGATGATTTCACATATCAGTGCCCTACAATCATTGAATATAGGCGTTGTCAAATAGCCCTTATTAAAAATCCTCAAACTACCCCACTTCCTGTGATCCAAGTGATTCCCCCTATTCCTTCTTGAGATACTGTTCACATCACCTCTCCTGAACCTGAGTCACTACCCACTCCTCCATGGTTCTTGGACGAACTGTCTAAGTATTTTCCCCCAAATCCTCCCAATTCTTCGGTTCTTTTCCCTAAGGAAATTTTACCCCCACCCACAGTTCACAACCAATAGTGCATGAACATCTAGTTTATTTGAAGAACATCATCACACCATAGTTGCAATACCCCCTCTATGTCTTCACCACCTGAAGACAATAACACAGTGACAACGACCAATGTTACTTCTCTGGATCACCTATATTATCGCCTTTTCCACTGTGACAAAGATATCTTAGAGGAACTAACTACACTTGATTACCCATGGAATGCGCTAAATCACATAACGCTCTTTCTCTCACAAGAAGCCTTGGACCCTCCTAGCCAACTCTCCATATGTGCAATCGAAACCAAGGATTTTATTCCATCTGGGCACATAGACTGGTTCAACAAGCCTATCCCTGCCCCCGATGCTTTTGAAGAAAGAAACATGGCCAATATTTCCCCCACTGTCAAAATTGACATTTCCTTCAAACCAGGAATCATAGAAGAAATCACCATTGGCACTGCATGCTCCCATGAATAAATCACAGCTTATAAATCTCTCTTTCAGGAATACCGATATATTTTTTCCCAGTCATATACAAAGATTCCTAGCCTCAATCCTTCTATCATCGAACATCGCATCAACACATGGCCAAATATCACACCTATCCGTCGAAAGAAACACCCACTGCACCCATCCAAAGCAATGGCTATCAAAGCTGAAATTGACAAACTACATGCTCCGTGGTTCATCTACCCCATCACATACACGTCATGGGTCTCCAACCCATCCCTCTCAATAAAAAATAGGGCATTATTCACATTTACACCAAATTTCACAATCTCAACCATGCTTGTCCCAAAGACAACTTCCCCACCCCTTTCATCGACCAAATTATCGATGACTGTGCAGACCATGAGGATGTGTCCTTCATGGATGGTTTCTCTGGCTACAATCAAATCTAGATCCATCTAGCAAATCAATATAAGATCGCATTCACTACCCTATGGGGTAATTTTTCTTATTGTGTCATGCCTTTTGGACCCAAAAACGCAAGTGCGAAGTTCCAATGCACCATGAATTACGTTTTTCACAATATCGCTTGCATCGTCCCCGCTTACTTGAACAACCTCAATGCTCGATCCAAGAAACACACTCAACATCTAGATTACTTACGATTTGTCTTTTAACGATGTTGTTAGTATAATATCCACTTGAATCCCCTCAAGTGTGTATTTTATGTCATCATCAGATGCCTCCTTGGGTTCATCGTTTCCTAACACAACATCACTGTGGACTCCCTCAAATTCCAAGCTATTATGAAAATTCTACCACCTCAAAATTTGTGCCAACTACAAATCCTACAAGGCAAAGCCAACATTTTGCGATGCTTTGTCACAAATTACACCACTCATGCACACAGTTTCCTTCATTTATTGCATCATGATATCCCATTTCAATGGGATGAACATGCCAAAACTGATTTTGATGATTTAAAAGCAACACTCTCCCATGCCCCTTTGATTAATCCTCCTGACTATGACCACAATTACATCCTCTACTTGTCGGCCTCAACCATCTCAATAGTAGGAGCTCTCGTTCAACTAGGGGATGATGGCCATGAGCATGTCATTTACTACATTAGTAAAAACCTTTTAGGACCACCCCTAAAGTATAATCATGAAGAGAAACTTTCCCTCGCGGTTGTCCTCACAGTTCAAAAACTACGTCATTATATCTTTCTTCGCACTACCAAAGTCGTGGAAGATTCCAACTCCATGCAGTACTTTCTTAGTCATCAAAAAATTAATGGTAAATTTTCCCAATGGATCATCATCCTTCAGGAATATGACCTAGATTTTTCAAATCCCAAAAGCAAGAAATCACTCATCCTCGTCGAATTCATCACGATGTTTCCTTCAAATGCTACAAGTTCACTCATCAATACAGATTTTCCTGACGAACATGTCTTTTACATCCCCTTGGATGACCCCTGGTATGATGACCTTCTCGTCTACCTTCGAACAAAGAAGTTTGGGTCTCATCTCTCTCGATACGATTGTCAACGCATTCTCCATCAAGCCCCTCGATATCTCCTTATCGGTGACATCTTATCATCCATCCATACATAAAACATATGATATACTATAAAAATCACAAAACATAAATTACACTAACATACCTCTATGGTCCCAGACCTCCCCAAGAGGAAACACCATATTTGGGTCCTGGTGGTATTCTATCCCACAATACAGATACTGTAGTATGATCTGTGGCATCTGGTGCCACACATGCACCATATCAGCCGTAAAATAATGGCCACCCTCCCCACCCCCATGCCATACCAAAATCTATGCCCACTACATTAGTCATGGCTCTTGTGCATCATCTTCCTCCAACAACACTCTAGGTCACAACATGGGCACCCTCTCCAAGAACCATGCCACCAAGATCGACCCAAAGGAAAACTTGCCTTAGACGGAGGCTTGACATTAGTTGAGCTGCCCCATCATCTTGGTATGCAACATCAAACCCCAAGAAAAATGCTCTCTGCATAACCCTCAATTGACCACCAATGATATAATGAGTAGTTAAGGATCCATAGATCCTCACGATCATCATTGTGATGCAACGATGCATAAGTGCATCCATCACTCCAATCTGAATAATTGAACCAGACATAAAGTCCAGCCCCAAACAGTACGTCCACGCCAAGTCTGCCAAGTGTGCCTCTCTTGGCAACTGGGGATCAACAAGTAGGGCCCTCCCTCGAAAAGTGAGCCCGGTCAAGAAATAGACATCGTCCATAGAAAAAAATGTCAACTTCTCCCCCTGCACAATGAAGCACTGCAGCTCGGTACTCCACATAGAAATCAAAAACTGCAACAGGTACTCATGTAACCATAGCAGTGGGAAGTCGAAGAACCTTAGCAACCCACAGGATGCCAACGGTCCCTGAACGCTTGGCTCATCTCTCACCACCTCCCTGAGGCACACCCAGTCCCTCTCCCTCCAGTGGACTGGCATCTTGAACTAATCACCTTCATTCACACAAACAACACTTGATCAACCATCACAATTCATAAAATGACAAACTTAAAAAAAGACAAGGTTTTTCAAAACCCCCAGCGTTTCCACATGTGCGTGGCTGTCACCCCCCAAAGGTGCACACATATGTGAACCTATTCTTCACACAGCTGCACATAAATTCATAGATTTTGAATAAAAATATGTGCATATTTCGCACCCACGGACGTGCATTCATGCGCACCTATTCATTACACAGTTGCGCACCGGTGCACAGCTGTCAAAGAAACAAATATGCACATTGTGCAGTTGTACTTCAAGAAGATGTGCATCCAATGCACACCTATTTTACTCACTCACATGCCCCCATGCAAGGATGTACTCTCTACAGCCGCGTACCCCAGCATGGGTATCCTTCAATTTCCCACGCACTGGGGGGCCCACCCCCACAAAATACCAAAGTACGACCATCCATACGACCCTGCCCAGAAAAGAAAACCTAACTACTATGCATGAGGATGAGACCACTAACCTGACTCTTGAAAATCTTGGATCGGCTAGATCAAACTCCAGAAATCTCCAAATATTCTCTAAAAACATCTCGTCAACTCACTATGGCAGCAGGTACAAATGAGGTGGCAATGTGCACCCTACAGCTATATATAGTCCCTTTTTCCAAACTTCCATGCTCAAGTACAGGATCTCAGAGCATCCATTTTCTAATCCATCTTTAGCAATGAGATCAGGATCCCACCACCTACATAGTCACATTCCCCGAGTCCCCATCCATTCTCAGCCCCGGGGGAGCATTTTTCTCACATCACACCCATGCACACATGCTCATGTTAAAAAATTATCAAACATCTGTTATATGTTCTTTATCTTCAAATATTGTTCACGTTAGGTATTCATTTTTCATGTGTGCAGGTACTTGGTCATCACGCATCAGCGCAACCCCTTCAGGTATATGATTGACACTTGCATGTAATCATTCCCTCTGAATATCAATTACTTCTCCCAGTAACACCCTCCGACATTTTCCTGTAGGATCCTCACATCCGGCTCTGCAGTACTATCACCTTCGCTGCATTTCGGTACTATCAACTGGTAGCACTCTCCTATACATGATTTATCCCATTCATACTCCCCTTTGGCACTTTGACACTCATGTTTCTTTCGCTCCCTAGGGATGGGAGTCTCGATAGTCTTACACATGTTCGAGAATCAGCCACATAATCCTCCTCAGTTTTCTATCTTTCCCAATGGACTCCCATGATATCTCCTCATAGTTATCATTTGACTGTGCCTCCACAGTATCATTAACCCTCCATTTCATCCACAGTTAGTTTGCCCATCTGCATATTTCCCTCCATTCATTTACCTCATACAGAAACCCACCTATGGGGCCCCCACCCTCCACCAATTATCCACACAACTTGAGCCCTCACAGGCCAAGCCATCTTACACTGAGACACCCGTTTCTATATCTGCACACATATCCCAAGTTATTCTTTATTCATTTGGTAATTGTACAAAGCCTATGTTTCCAGCATTTACATAGCTTTTGTTGTCACCTTTAGCGACCTTCTTTTCCTACAAATCAACCCCTATCTCCCTTGGTTGGGGCATTCCTTACCTTCTACTCTTGTTTGCATCGTTCATAAACCCCAAGTACCCCATATTCCCTATTCCTCTAATCTTTGAGTTTGTCCACTTTGTCACGGCTCTGGCACAATTTAAACCCACATCTAGTCACCCCCCTGACGCTAGATCCAGTTTCACGATTATTGCCACTCATACTTCACATACATCCCCAACCAAGGACAATTTTGAGTCTCACCGCATCTTGACTTCGTCCATGTACCTCATCAGTTCCTAATCTCATATAGTGGGTTTCATGAAGACCTTTTCTTCTTGGAGTTGTGTCTCCTTTTCTGTCAACGTCAGCACAGTTTCCCGAAGGGAAATAGTATCTTGACTCCCATTACCTTTACAATGAGGAGTCTCAGATGACACAGAGAGAAAAATCATTGATCTTTGTTGTCGTTGACCCCCATAACATTCAACATCAACACAATCTCATGTTACGATGGGTCTTACATTGTGACTATTGAATTTGTTTTATACTAGCCAAAGACCTCTGAAATTTGTTGGGCCATCAATGCCTATGAGTCATCGACACTTCTTATAGGTGTCACCTCCTTTTCTCAGAGTTTGTTCACCATCAGAATTGTCATCTTCCATTATCAAACTACCCTGAAGGGCACTACAGTTATCTACATCATCCTACAACTTCAGTTACTGACTTACACATTTGAGTTACATAACATGAGCATGGGGCATGCCCACCTCGTTTGTATACAGTTTTTATTTTCCCACACCTAGAGAAAGGTTCGGTCCCACAATTTTCCCTCTCCTTCCAATGGATCGCTCATGCAGTTCCTATCCATTCCCTTTCTTACAATGGTACTCTCAGTAGAAGAAACATTGATGTATTTCAGCTATACGTATGCTCCTAACCTCACACATTAGGGGGCATCTGTTTTCACTGAAATTTCGTCCGCAAATGGTTACATGAATCTAGCATCTCCAAACACCAATTAGTTCATTCATAGCCCCAAAAATACATTTACAAATGGAACAAAAACTATACAACTGGTTATAAAATTGGCATGTGCTCAAAATACAAAGGAAGTGTGTGCACATGCTCAAGTAAAAAGTGCAAGAAAAATGCACATGCACCCGATGTGTGACTGTGTACGCAAAAAATTGCGCACACCTAAGAATGACACATTTATGGTTCTTGCCGTCCCCTCACCCACTTCTGGTTCAGCTCCCAAGCCAATTTGACCCTCAAATCCGAGATTAATCCGAGTGGGGGGTTGGTCAAAGACCCAAGGGTGCCCTAAAAGGCCCCTTATTCACACTCAATACTTGTTGGATAATGCCTCAAAGATTTGCTATAAAATGAGGCCATGGGTGCACTATGAATTCAAGAATCTCATTGTATTGTTATGCTGCCTCTATTATCCTACAAGGAACCTCTTTCTTTCTTGCAGCATACCAACATCATCTCATTAAGCTATTCACCTCACCTCTTGAGGGAATAAGCTTGGATTTCTTCACCATTTCCTTTTCTAGTTTTCCATTTGTAAGAAGAGCTCTCATATAGCGTACTTAAGAGCCCCCCCTTGGAGGAAGAGGGGATCCATAAGTCCCCCTTTTTCTTTGGTTTTTTCCCACTAATACAATCTATCCATTGGTGGCATGAATATTGGTCAATTGTTTGATTAATTTTGGTTCTAATTTCCTTATGCATTGTAGTTTCATTTCTTTAGTCGTTATTAGCTTAGTTGTTTATTTATTTCATGTGATTGAGTCATTTGACTCATACACTAACTTATGTCATGTTCATCTGACCCAACTGGACTTGTAAGTGTCCCTCTTTTTCTCTTTCAAGTGGAAGAAAGGATGCAACAGTAGGAAGCTCAGCAAACCAGAGAGGTTGTATCCGATTTACGACAAGGAAATGCTAGCAATAATGCATGATTTGACCAAATTTTGGAAGTACTTGGTGGGAAAAATATTTGTGGTCAAGATAGACCATAATATCTTGAAGTATTTCCTTGAGAAAAAAGATCTCATCTAGAGGAAGAAAAAGAGGGTGACAAAGGTCCAGGCCTTTTATTTTGACATAGAGTATGTCAAGGGAAAGAAAAACATTATGGTGGATGCACTATCTAGGAGACCAATGATTTGTTCCTTGATGGAGATATCGACATATTAGAAATCACACTTGTTAGTAGAGTATTCCAAGAATAAGTTCACATGTGAGTTATTGGACGGACATGTATAGGATGAGAGGTACAAAGTCATAGATGAGGTCATGTTCCATAAAGATTGAGTCTACCTTGTGCCTAGATCTAGTCTCAAAAAGAAGATCTTGGCGGAAGTACAAGAATCACCTTTAATAGGACATCAAGGATTCTTCAAGACATACATGAATTTCAGAGAGAAATTCTCTTGGAAGGGTCTCAAGAAGGATGTGATGAGACATATCAACGAGTGTGTGACTTGTTAGCAGAACAAGTCAAAGAAGACACTCCCAGCAGGTTTTCTTTAGCCACTCCCTATTCTGGAGTAGAAATGGGAAAGCATATCCATGGACTTCATTACAGGCCTACCTAAGGCTCAGGGTAAGGACTACATATTTGTAGTGGTTGACATATTGACCAAGTTTGTGCACTTTTTCATGATTCCTATAGACTACAGTGCAGTGTAGGTAGCATAGTTGTTCTTCACAGAGATCTTCATAGTTCACGAGTTTCCACATAGTATAGTCAGTGATAGAGACAATCGTTTCATCAACACATTTTGGTAGGAGTTATTCACATTGGTTGGTACAAAGTTGACACCCAGCACTAGTTACCACCCCTAGATTTATGGGCATATTGAGATAGTCAATAAGTGGATAGAGGGATACTTGAGGAACTATGTGAGCAGACAAAAAAAAGCATGGGTAAGGTGGTTACATCTTGGAGAGAATTGTTACAACACTACCTTCCACATTTCCATCGGTATGACCCCATTTAGAGAAATATATGGATATGAGGCTCCGACTTTGGTTGATTTGATTTTTGGAGACAATTGGAATCCCAAGGCCAAAGACTAGATAGAAGAGAGTCTGGATATTCTCAAGGTATTAAAGGAGAATCTACAGGTGGCACATAATTGGTAGAAGGTGAATGTAGACATAAATAGGATATAACGTAGCTTTGAGGTTTGGGATATAGTATTCTTGAGGCTACAACCATATAGTCATTCATATTTGAAGAAGAGTGGGGAAGAGAAGCTTAAACTTAGATTATATGGACTATACAGGGTCATAGATAAGGTAGGTGAAGGGGCCTATGAGTTAGAACTAAAAAAGGGGAGCTAGATTCACAATGTGTTCCATGTTTCTTGCCTCAAGAAAGCGGTGGGACAATTCATTAGCTCTTATGAGGAGATACTGCATTTGGATGAGGAGGGACAGTTAGATTTGTTTCCAGAGGAGATATTGGAGTTCAGAGATAGGAAATTGAGGAGTTGGGTCATTAGAGAGTGTTTGGTCAGATGGAGGGGACTTCTAGTAGAGGATGCTACTTGGGAGAGTGGTCATATTTTTCAACACCCTAGATTGATGTTGCTTGAGGACAAGCAATCTCGAGAAGGGAGGATTGTAATGTCCTTTTTTGAGTGAGGAATCCAGAGAGTAGGGATTAGTATTATAAACATACCCTTTATACTATAACCAGGAAGAAACAAGGGAAAATGTTCATTTGATGTCATTTCACTAGGTAAATGTTATAATTTGTAAGTGACATTAAGTGACTAAGTGGAAAAAGGTAGTTAAGCACTTAAGTGAATATTAAATAAAAAAACTTAGGAAATGCACTTAAGTGAAAATTCAATGAAGATTTAGGGTTTTATTGGATATAAGGAGAGGAAAAGCAACCTAATGGCTCATTATTTATGATTTGAGAATTAAAACCAGAGCTCTGAGGAGAAACCTATATTCAAGAGAATTTAAGGATACTTGTGGATTCAAGGAGGAAGACACTGAGGGATTGGATTCAGTGTTCAAAGACACACCCTAGATGGTAGAGGAGACCACACAGGTTTTCCATTGCTTTCATTACATATCTATAGTTAGATTGAGTGTGGATATTAGAGATCCAACTCCAATAGTCAGATTCTAGTGTGAGTTCTAGAGGAGACATCAGAGGTATAGTGGGTTTCTCTTCTTGAGGAGGCCCATTGAAACTAAACCCTTAAAACCCATTTGAGATCAGGGGATGGAAATTAATTTGAGAAATCCATCACATTTTTTTGATCCTTCTAGCCATCAGGGCATCACATTCAGTTAGTGGATTTGCAATGTGTTTGACAAACAAAGGAGAGATCACAGATTCTCATATCTACTCATCCAAAGGGATAGCGAGCCATATGCCTTCTGAACCATTAGAGAGGGAGGTAGGGTGCTCCATTCGATACAGGTTCCATCAGATTATGACGATGGAATCTACTTGGGAGAATATTTCAGTGTTAGCCAGTGTGAGGGAATTCCTAGCAGTTGGACAGATTACTTCCAGCAGTGACAGAGAGATCCAGAAGCCTAATAGCAATAGATCCAACTAGGGAGAGTCTTATATGGAATAAGGTGACCTCATTGGGACAAATCTCATCAGATTCAGAGGATTATTTCTCGTGCATGCATTAGATTCATCTTTCGATAAAAAATCGAGCGTTGCATGCAGTAGTAAACCCACACATGTCATAGATCAGGTTTGCATGCCAATGATCTAGTGACACATGTTAGTTCTAGGTATTTTTCCATGATTTTAGTAGTATTATAGTATAGATCTAGTCATTTGAAGGTCTAACTGAATATTGGTTTGGTTATTTTAACATGCATGGAGTCTGTGTGTGACGTTTTGTACATGCAATATGTCATTATTGTAATTGCTTGACTATTCAATATATCTTTAAAAAGTTGTTCCACCTAAAATGACATGCAAAATCACCATGCATGTTAAATTCAAGTTATCAAATGCATTATGAAACCTAAATAACCCATTCAACCACCCAAAGAGTATCAGATATGTGACAAACAAGGTCTGTAGAGAGTTAATATCTAGATATGTGGATTTGGCACATTACAACATTTGGAACTATTTTGAGTCCATCCATGGGAAAGGGGAGCATGATGGAGTATGTGCATGCATAAAAAGAGCATTACGCAGGAAACAAATGAAGTTCAATACTACTTCCCTCATTTGAGATGAAAAATACATTGTTGAATGGTGTTCTTCAGTAATGGGAGAGGGAACGGGAATTCGTGAAGACCAATCACACAAGAAAGGACATGTACATCGATATTTTGGGAGGTGGTCGATGTATATCAATCATAGTGGTATGAATGAAAAACAATACAGGGCACTCATGAATTTCATTCAATTAGAACATTATATAATGCAATAGTTGAAATATGGACGAGAATACTCTCTTGCTTCTATGGTGCATGTAGTAGTAGTGAATGGGATGATTTCCTTGCCATGCCTTGCCTTGCCTTACCATGCCTTTCCTTTCCTTTCCATGCCATGCCTTTCCTTTCCATGAATTTTCATGCCATGCCTTTCCATATCATTCCTTTCCATTCCATGCCATTCCATGCATTTCCATGCCTTCACTTGTCTTGCCTTTCCTTCACTTGCCTTGCCTTTCCTTCACTTACCTTGCCTTTCCATTCATGCCTTGCCATGCTTTCACTTTCCATGCCATGCCTTTTCATGCCTTTCCTTTCCATGAAATTCCATGGCATTTCATGGCATGGCATTCCATGCCTTGCATTGCCTTCCCATGCCTTGTCTTTCCATGCCATGCCTTTCCATGCCTTTCCTTGCCTTTCCATGCCTTTCCTTTTCTTTCCATACCATGACTTTCCTTTCATTGTCTTCACTTGCCTTGCCTTTCCTTCACTTTCCATGCCATGTCATGTCTTTCTTTTCCATGCCACACCTTCCCATACCATGCCTTGCCATGTCATGCCAAGTCTTTCCTTACCTTTCCATTCCATGCCTTTCCTTTCCTTGCCTTTCCATGCCATGCCATGTCTTTCCTTTCTATTCCATGCCTTCCCATATTATGAATTTCCATGCCATGCCATGCCTTCCCATATTATGAATTTCCATGCCATGCCATGCCTTGCCTTAACTTTCCTTGCCATGTCTAGTCTAACAAGGTGTTAAATTGTCATACATATGTAATAAGCACCGAGAAAAACCCTAGTGTCGAAGATACTCCAACAAACAATTTTTCGGTGGACGGAATGACAGTGGAGGGCCCCCCTTAGCGGAAACTTGGTGCTCTGGATATAATGCAAATGATGGTTCACCCATCCGAGTCCCGGTTTGAGTTTTATTGTGAGTTTCAACTGACATCCTCAATCCATTCAGGGACATGTGATCAATTTGGTTAGGGGGCATAAAATCCAAACCGAGTGACATAACGAAGTTTTTTAACCTCCCACAAGTCTATTTGGCCAAGGACCATGTGACTACACTACCCATAAATAACTGACATAGTTTTCTTGAAAATCAACGTCCTCTTCAAAAATTGCACTATGCGTCATTGACCAAAACCCTAGTGCCGAAGATACTCCTACAAATAGTTTTTCGGTGGACAGAATGACAATAGACAAAATACCATACCAAGGAAAGGTAAGGCATACCATACCAAGACAATGCATAACATACAATACCATACCATACCAAGGCAAGGCAAGACATACCATACCATACCATACCATACCATGGCAAGGCTTACCATATCATACCATATCATACCATATCATACCATACCATACCATACCATAGCAAGTCATTCCAAGGCAAGGCTTACCATATGATACCATACCATAGCATACCATACCTTTCCTTGCCTTTCATACCATACCATACCATGCAAGGAAATGGAAAGGAAATGTAAGGCAA
>CBVK0100154027.1:0-29814 GCA_900067695.1 Picea abies
GATCTGCTGAGGAGCCAGAAATTATTTGGATAAGTTTGTCATAGTATTCTTGGATGACAAACTTGTCTATTCTAAGTTTGAAGAGGAGCATGAACATCACTTAAGACTGGTATTGCAAGTGTTGAGATAACATCAGTTGTATGCCAAGTTGAGTTAGTGTTCTTTTTATCAAAAGAAGATCCATTACTTGGGACACATTATTTCAGAGAAGGGAATAACAATAGATCTAGAGAATATTGAAGCCATTAGAGGATGGCCAACACACAAAAATGTGTCAGAATTCAAATCTTGTATGGGATTAGTTGGTTACTATAGAAGGTTCATAGTAGGGTTCTCTAAGATTTCTCATCCCATCACTTCTTTGCAAAAGAAGGGAACTAAATTTGAATGGACACCCAAGTGTGAAGAGAAATTTAATATGTTGAAGTAATTACTTACTAGTGTACCTACGTTAAAGATTGTTGACCCAAATGAAAGTTTTGTGGTATGTACAGATGAATGTAAGGAAGGACTTGGGGTATTCCTCACACAAAATGGACATGTCATTGGTTATGAGTCCATAAAGATTAAGGAACATGAAAGGAACTATGCCACACATGACTTGGAGCTTGTTTTCATTGTCCACACCTTGAAGATGTGGAGGAATTATCTCGTGGGGAAGAGATTTGAATTAAGGAAAGACCATATTGGCCTAAAGTATCTTTTTGAACAGCCAACCTTGAATGCCAGTAAAACAAGATGGTTGGAATTTTTAAGTGAATATGACCTCAATATAAAACATATCAAAGGAAAAGAGAATAAATTTGTCGATGCACTTAGTAGAAGAGTGCATCTCATGCATGCTACTGCTGTCAGTATGCATCATCCAGACTTGAAGAGTGGAATTTTAAATGATCTTGTTACAAATCAACATTACCTACAGGTAAATGAAATCTTACAGCAAGGAGATGTACAATAGAAAATAAAGGAGCATGAGATAAAGGAAGATGGATTAATTATGCATAAGAAAAGAATCTATGTTCCTAGTTCTGGAGAACTAA
The DNA here is from genome assembly GCA_900067695.1 of Picea abies. Classification (NCBI taxonomy): domain Eukaryota; kingdom Viridiplantae; phylum Streptophyta; class Pinopsida; order Pinales; family Pinaceae; genus Picea; species Picea abies. Next base: position 1,041 of record CBVK0100154027.1, read on the forward strand.
GGAATTTGGTATTAAGGAAAATGCATCATGTTCCTTATGTTGGACATCCTGGTTACCAAACAATGATTACAATAGTAAGAAACAAATTCTTTTGGCCAGGAATGAAAAAAGATGTTGTTGATTACATCACTCGATGTATGGAATGTCAGAAGGTGAAGGCTGAGCATAGGCACCCACTGGTTTTGTTTCATCCATTACCAATCCCAGTGAAGAAATGGGAAGTGATATCCATTGATTTCATAACTAAATTACCCAAGACAACAATACAACATGATTCAATCATGGTATTGGTTGAAAAATTAACAAAGGCTATTCATTTTGTTCCTGTAAAAACAACACATACAACGGCTAATATTTCATAAATTTACATAAGGGAGATTTCTAGGTTGCATGGGATACCTAGGACAATTGTCTCGGACAGAGATACAAAGTTTACCTCCAATTTATAGAAGGGATTTTTTAAATGATTTGGTAAAAATATAAACTTTAGCACAACATACCATCCATGGTCAGATGGGAAAACAAAGAGGGTCAACCGAGTAATTGAAGATATGTTGAGAATGTATGTGATGGATAAGCCATCTAAGTGGAAAGATTACTTGCACTTGGTTGAGTTTTCATATAATAATGGGTATCAAGATTCATTGAGAATGAGCACATTTGAAGCCTTGTATGGTAGGAAATGAAATACTCCAAAGAGCCGGGACAACCCAACAGATAGAGTGGTACTTGGGCCAGAGTTGCTCAAGAATATGGAAGAACACATGGTTAAGGTCAAGTAGAATTTAAAGGCAGCTTAGGATAGATAGAAATTTTATACAGATAAGAACAAAACAACTAGAGAATTTAAAGTAGGGGAGCATGTACTTTTGAAAGTGAAGCCCAAGAAAATATCTTTGAAATTGGGTAGTTGTACAAAGATGGAAGCCAAATTATGTGGTCCATTTGAAATATTGGACAGAATAGGGCCAGTTGCATACATGATTGCATTTCCTGCTTCCATGAATGTGCATAATGTATTTCATGTCTCTTTTCTAAAGAAATATGTACATGATCATAACCATGTTATTGATTGGCATTTGATTTAGGTAGAGACAGAGGGAGATTTTCTGGTCTAGCCAGTGTGAGTATTTGACATAAAATTCAAAATGTTTCGGAATCAATATATAGAGATGGTAAAATTTCACTGGACCTACTACAGTCCTAAAGATGCTAGTTGGGAGCATGAAGATTCCATGCGGATAGAGTACCCACATCTTTTTGAATAAATTTTGAGATTTTGATCTCTATTTTGTATATGCACTGAGGACAGTGCCAAAATAAGGGAGAGGGGATGTAACACCCTAGGTTTTGAGCCCCATATTAAATAATGTATTTTTTTAATTTCCAAGAGGCCAGATGGCCCAAGAAATTAAAAGAGGCCAGTGTGCTAGACAGACAAGGACTAGATTTATAGGGGTCTATGATTCCACAAGAGAGGGGGCTTGAGGGGATAAATGATTATTTTCTATTTTTTTTATTACCCTTTTTCTAAGGGAGTGGATCAGTTACATGAGCTTCTTGGGGGGGAGACCAGGAGGTTCTTGATTCCCCACGAATTACTTAAACCCACCCCTGGTCTTCTGGGGGGGTTGGCTTATTCACTGATTCACTGATTCACTGGTTCATTCGTTCACTCACTTGTTCACTCGTTCATTCGTTCCATTATTACTTATCACTCATTCATCCTTCCTCATCTATGTATTGGCTTGGGGAAAGGGAAACAAACTATCTAAGAGTAGCCATGGTATTGTTGGTTGTAGAGGTCACTGGTGTAATCCATCCATGACTTGAGGCCTGCATGGATGAGATGTGTTGGCATGTGTCCATATTTGTTCACAGTTGCGAGTCCTGAGAGTCCAACATGGAGATTCTGGACCAGTTGCATTGGAGCCCTGGAAGGAAAAGGAATGATTGAGGGACTACGTGGCAGAGAAGGTTGGGGGTCCATTATCTTGGGTGGTGTAGGCTGGGTAGAAGAGAGTTTGGTACTTGTATTATTGCGAGTGTTAGGAAATCCTATGAGAGCTTGAGTGTTGACTGGTTTGGGAAGCCAAGTAACACTCTGGAACTGTCCTTATGGATTCATGTCCCTAGCTCGGGGGTGACACTGCTGTTGATATTTGTGACAGTAGTGTATACGGTTGGGTGGAACATCCTTGGTCTGCAGCCAATTGGTGTCTTCTTTTATAAAGATAAGTTCTTTTTGTTATGGTATTGTTTACATGTATATGAATGTATTATGTTGTGTATTTATTTATTGTTTAATTAAATCTTTAGAATATGCATGCTTGTTGGTTATTATTGTGCATGTCGTTAGATATTTTATTTTATGAATCCTTATTAATTTAAAACAGTATCAGTAAGAGAAAGAATTCCAAGGGTGGGCTTGAAGGTAGTGTACCCCGGCCTGTGGGTGGTGGGGTATGTTACACAAAGCCACACTACTTCTCTACATGGTGCACATGTTGCCACATATTCAACCTTAGTTTTATTGAGTGTTACACATGACTGCTTCCTGCTTCTCCACACAACGATACTGGAGCCTAGACTAAAACAATATGTCAAAGTACTCTTTTGATTAGGAATATTGTCGGCCCAATTTGAATTTGAATATCCATATAACCTAAAATCATGGTCTGTCACATACTTGAGACCATAATTCAATGTACCCTTAAGGTACCTTATCACATGTTTTGTTGTGACCAAATGAACCTGCCTGGGCTGCTCCATATACTGACTTAGGGTGTTCACAAAAAAAAATATATACGGTCTTCTGTTGATCAAGTACATCAATGAACCTACCATATGTCTATATAGAGTAACATCCACAGTCTCTAAAGTCATATCCTACAACAAATTCAGATTTGATACCATAGGTGTAGCCATTGCCTTGCAATCCAACATCCTGAACCTCTTCAGGATTTCCACTACATACTTCGCTTGATTCAGAAAGATCTCATCCTATCTCTTCCATACCTCAAGACCCAAAAAGTAATGCATCATCTCAAGATATTTCATCTCAAAATCAACAACCAGTTTTCACTTACACTCTAAGATGATATTTTCCACCCCTGTTAGAAACATTTCATCCACATATAGTTGTAGTATTACTGAACCATCATCCACAACCTTAAAGTAAAGGTTAGGATCTATAATGCTCTTTGTAAATCCTAATCTCGTCATAAAATTATCGATCCTACCATACCATGCTTTGTGTGCCTATTTTAATCCATATGAATCCTTCTTCAATATACACACATGTGTCTCCTTGTCATGTACCTCGAACCCTTATGGCTGCTCCACATATACTTCCTCTTTTATTTCACTATTCAAGAAGGTTGTCTTCACATCCATCTGATGCACCTTCCATTTCATCACTACAACCAACGAAGGTATAGTCTCGATTGAGGTATATCTCTCCATGGGAGAAAATTTCTCATCATAGTCAATTCCCTCCTTATGAGAGAATCCTCAAGACAAAAATATAGCCTTATATTAGTCCATATCTTTCTACATCTTTGATGAGCTCTTGTGCCCAAGATAGTCTTCTCTTGTAAGAAGGCATATCTTATATCCTCTGAGGTTTTTCCATGTCAGTAACCTTATGAATGACTTCCTTTAGTTCAAATGCTTCTACCTTTACAACTCTAGTAACTTCATTCTCCTCCTCATGAACCTCTTTTTCACATTCTTGTTTTGATTTGTTGAAATTTGCACTCTCATCGAAGGTGACATATCATTTAATATCAACTTTTTGGTGACCAGGAATATATATCCTCTATGCCTTCAATGTGTCATTGTAGCCATCAAATATGCCATTTTTTACAGATGGATCCAATTTTGTCCTCTTTTCCTTGGGGACATGCACAAATACAGGGAAGACAAATATCCTTAGATGGCTGACTTCCAAATTCTCTCCTGAAAAAATCTCCTCTGGTGTATTGTTTTCTAGTAACTTGTGGGGACTTATGTTCTCCACGTACACTGCAGTCTTTGCTTCTTCTTGCCACAGATGCATAGGTATATTTTGATCATGGATCATAGCCTTCACTACTTCTATGATCGTCCAATTGTTCCTTTCTGCTACTCCATTATGTTGAGGATTGTAGGGAGTAGAAAGATACCTCTTAATCCCAACTTCCTTGCAATATTATTTGAATTCCTCTGAAGTGAATTCTCCTCCATTATCTGATCACAAGGTCTTTATCTTCCGCTCTGTCAGGTTTTCTACCAGTGCCTTAAATTCTTTGAATTTTCCAAACACTTCATTCTTTTCCTTCAACAAATAATTTTTTACGTGAGTAATAATCAATCAAAGACACATAATGTACATACCCCTTAGTAAATTTGCTGACAACAGTCCACACACATCCAAGTGCACAATGTCTAGTAATCTTTTGGCTTTTCTATCTCTGTTGGGAAAGGTGTGCTTCATGTTCTTTCCTTGTGCACAAACTTTTCACACATCATCTGGTTTTTCCTAGATCTTTAGTAGTCTCATCACCATGTTTCTCACACTCGGTCGGGCCTTGTAATGTAGGTGAGAAAATATCCTATGCCATAATTCACTGGGATTCATAGTGTTATGAATTAATGTTGAATCTGATCGCCCTTTCAATTTGTAGAGTCCTCCCTCTTGAAGTCCAATCACCACAGCATCATCAAAATTCTTCCCTCTAGGCCACATAATAACTTGTCCATAAAAAAATGCAGCTCTCTAACCCTTCTCATCCAATATTTAAATTGAGAGAATGTTCTTCTTCAATCCAGGAACATAGAGAACTTCCTTCACATTCATTGGATTTCCTGAGTCTAACTTGTAGGAGGATTCTCCTACTTCTTTGATCAGATATTGATAGTCATCTCCCAATTTCACCTTGTATGGTGAATCCTTATGAGTAAGGTTATACAAGGAGTCTTTATAACCTGTCATGTTTTTGGAAGCACCACTGTCCACCAGCCAAATGTCACTTCCATGAGTGATAGTTCCTGCAAGTGTTGAGATAAGAACATACTCCTCATCACTTGATTCATCTTCCTTTGAAACCTTCTTGGGTGGATCATCATCTTCAGCTGTATGAACATGAAGTCATTTACCTCCTTTATTTTCCCTTGGTCTCTAAATGAGAGAACAATTCCTAGAAATGTGTCCCATTTTCTGACAACAGAAACATCTAATATTTAGGTTATTTATTTGTCCCTTTTGAAACTTCTTGGGTGAAAAGGGTTCTTTCTTGATCTTTCCTTTCGAAGTGTGGGAGGCTAGGGCTTGATCATTATATGTCATCTTATATTCTCTTGATATTTTCCTTGCTTCTTCTTGATTTTAATATTTCCATAACTTATTGAACTTGGGTAGCTTCCTTCTTGAGCATATCCCTTGAATAAATGCATCCCATGACCTTGGGAGGACATTCAAGGTGGTCATCACCATTTCTTATCCATTAATTGTATCACCAATGGCTTCTATATTCTCCTTAATCTCGTTCACTCATGATAAGTAAGAGTGGATGGTTTCTAAACTCTGCATCATCATGTTCTTTAACTCAGTTCCGAAGGTTATTCTTTGGTTGATGTTGTTTCCTTCAAACAGTCCAGTTAAGGAATCCACCATTTCTTTTGGAGTAGATAATGAAGATTTGTGATGAATAAGATGGTCCTTAATGGATTCTTCAATAATCCTCTTTGCTTTGACCATATCCTTTTTGTGCTTTGCTTTAGCCTCATCTCCCTCTAGTTCTAAAACCTCTTCTTTATTGAACTTCTCTAGATCATGTTCTTCTAGGAGGAGGGATACTCTGTACCTCCAGGATCTGAAGTTGTCATCTCCCTCCAGTGTCTCATCAATCTTGGTTCTGGTAGCTATCCTTCCCCTAAATCACAAATTCTGAATTCTGAAGATCTGATCAAGGGAAAAGATGTGCTCCACTCGGGCACACTTGCTGGTGATTTTTTCTTATCTGACAACCACTCCTATCAATAAAAATTACTCCTTTTGGCTTCTAGATATGTGAAATGTCTTCTATTAAAGCCTTCTTTGATACTGTGTTATAATTTTAGAAGCTACACTTATATTATTTAGCATTCATTAACAATTGCATGTAATAGGATCACCAAAAGATAAAAAATCACAGAACAAAAGATATATCCTAGGAAACCCTTGTGGGGGAGAACACCCAACAACCAATTCTTCAGTATAGATTCCTTAAACTTTTACAATGTCATGTTATATCTCTCCACAAATAGACCAAGACCAAAATACCAAAGACCAAGAAACCAAGACCTCCTATGCTAGACCTCCTTTGTTATGCTCCAAATACACAAGAGAAGGCGATTTGTGTGTGTATACAAATGAGAGGAACTCGACCTATATCTATACACATAACTCGACTCCCAAAAAGATGCAAACCTAAGAGGGTTGTTTTCAATTTTACAATAAGGATAAAAATAAAATAATAATTTATTTTGATCTGATTTATACAATAAGATTACAGTAACCTTCTCTAGGTTTGACCAATAAAAATACAAAAGAATATCTTACGTAGTTACATCAAAATATCAACAAGATTTGTGACAGACAAGGTCAGTAGAGAGTTAATATCCAGTTCTGTGGATTTGGGATATTACAAGTGATATCAGAGCTTTAGTCTTGCCATCATATGACTAAAGTTTCCATGAGTTTAGTAGAGAACCCAAGGGGCCATGAATATATAGGTGACGAACTCATCACTTACAACAGGAACACGGAGAGGAGAGGACCAAGATCATATTAATTTCCCTTTCCTCACAGTTCATAGGAAGAGGCGCAACAAGAAGAAGAAAGAAGGGAAAAGCATGAGGCAAATATTGAGGCAAAGAAGAGGATGGGAGACAGATATGAAAGGACAAAAGGTGTGGAAAATCACCCATGGACCCAAAAGAGGCCTTCATTAGGTTCTTAACAATTTGGTGATCAGTCAATAGGCCATGACTCATTATTTGGCACAGATGGAAGATAGATTGGCTATAGGGAACATTCTAGGAGAAAATTTCCTCCATGCAGCAAAGGGGAACTTAGGGGCGGGTAGTAGACCCCATTCACCTACTTGTACCTACACATCATCGAGTAGGATTCCCAAGCCACTATTTCCTAGATTTCAAAGGGAACTTCCAGCAGCAACATAGCAGCCAGTAGTTCAGAGACCATCCACAAGGCAGAGGATATTGCTGATTACAGGTGAGAGTATACATCCCCAAGGATAGAGTTCCATAATGAGATGAATTTAGTAGAGTATTTTAGACTTAGACTTAGGAACCATCCTAGAGATCCTCAGAGGGGAAGAAAACAATAGAAGCAGGGACATAACATGGAGTTCATTTGGAAAGTAGGGAAACTCACTATACCACCTTTTGATGGATCATCCAGATGTACTACGAGAGCTTGGGTATGAAAACTCGAAATGTACTACAAGATCAACAAGATGAAAGAAAATGAAGCCATCAGTTTCTCTACTTTGCATTTGGAGGGAGAGGCCCACAAGTGGTGGCACCATGGACTAGTGACATTAGGTCATGGTCACATCACCTCATATAGGGAGCTAACAGAGAGACTTATGGACATGCTTGACAGGAGGAATCCAAAGATCCACTTTAGGGACTTATCCCAGTTGATACAAACTGGTACACCTGATTCATTTATCACAGAGTTTCATAGAATAGACATGACAATGATAGACATTTCATATCCTAGACTGATCATTATTTTCACAGAGAGTCTCATAGAACCATTGAGAGGATGGGTGAATGCCTACATACCTCACACACTACAAGATTTCATCCTATGCACTAGAAATATAGCAGACTTAGTGGTGAAAAAAAAATGTTTTCCAAACCCTTTGTGCCACAAAAGGATTGGGATAGGAAACCATTCCAAAGAGAGTCAAAGGGTAAGGAGAAGTTGGACGATGATATGAGGCATGCGCTTATGAGGAAGAATTTATGCTTCAACTGTAGAGATACATGGGTCCCCAACCACATGTGCATGGGAAAGGGACAAATCCACTATATTGTGGTTGCAACAAATAATGATGAGGAGGAACAGAGAATCTAGGCACAAGACAATGAGTCCACTAGCTCAGAGGAGGAGCCATTGCATGAGGAGAAGCAGCCTCCAAGGAGACCACCAACATCGGTAGGGGCACATCCACTAGTAGAGACAAAACCTCGTGAGAAATCTAAGAGATGAGCACCAGTTAAGGGAGGAGTCATCATGACCCTTTCTGGAGTCCCTAGGTAAGACACACTCAAGATTAGAGGGAATAATCAGGGAAATCACACCATTTCCTTGATAGATGGTGAGGAAACCCATAATTCCATTGACATTGCAATGGTAGCTAGAGAAGAATTGAAAACCGAGGAGTTTGAGGGTTTTGATGTTGCAGTAACCTATGGTCACACGATAGAGTGTTTGGATCGAATTCTAGACTTAGAGGTACATCTCATAAACTACACAATGAAAGATACATTCTATGTTGTTGGACTTTTTGACATAGATGTGGTATTGGGATTCCAATCGTTGATCAACTTGGGAAATATTTCTACCAATTACCAAACACTTGATATAGGATTCAGAGACACTGAGGGGAAGAAAATTGTACTAAGGGGTATGTCGATAGGGGCACCTAGGATAGTGTCAACAAAGAGTAGGGAGAGGATATTCAAACATGGGGGATGAGTAGCATATGCAATAAAGTGTGTGATCACCCTGCGAAGGGATTCAGACAGTCATCAACAGTATTAGAAGAAGATCATGGCCATCTTGGATTGGCTAACACCTAGGAATGTGACAGAGTTGAGGATTTTCTTCGGGTTGTGTAGTTACTACAGGAGGTTCATGAAGGGTTTTTCATAGTTAGAGGCACCACTCACTAACCTCACTGAGCGGGGAGCCTTCATATGGACTGATGAGTCACAGAAGGAATTTGAGCAGATGAAGGTAGTCATGGGTACATGCCCAGTACTAACATTGCCCAATTTCACGCTACCATTTGTTTTGGAGTGTGATGCATCATGATATGGGATCATAGCAGTTTTAATGCAGGGGGTACACCCCATTATATTTGAGAGCAGGTGTTATCACTTAAATTTCATCCGCAAATGGTTACATGAATCCAACATCTCCAAACACCTATTAGTTGATTCATAGCCCCAAAAATACATTTCCAAAGGGCACAAAAACTATACAACTGGTTATAAAATTGACATGCTCTCATAATACAAATGAAGCGTGCACACATACTCAAGTCAAAAATGCAAGAAAAACACACATGCACCCGATGTGAGATGGTGTACACAAAATGTTGTGCACACCTGAGAACAGAGCATTTATGGTTCTTGTCGGCCCCTCACCCATTTATGATTCAACTCTCATGCCAATTTGACCCTCAAATCCAAGTTGAATCTGAGTGGGGCGATGATCAAAGACCCAAGGGTGCCCTAAAGGGCACCTTGCTCACACTAAAGACCAGTTGGATAATGCCTCAAAGATTTTCTATAAAAAGAGGCCATGGGTGCACTTTGAATTCAATAATATCATTGTATTGTTATGCTTCCTCTATTATCCTACAAGGAACCTCTTTCTTTCTTGGAGCATACTAGCATCATCTCATTAAGCTATTCACATCACCTCTTGAGGGAATTATCTTGGATTTCTTCACCATTTCCTTTTCTAGTTTTCCATTTGTAAGAAGATATCTCATATAGGGGACTCAAGATCCCTCACTTGGAGGAGGAGAGGATCCATAATTCCCCCTTTTTATTTAGTGTTTTCCCACTAATACAATCTATCCATTGGTGGCATGAATATTGGTCAACTGTTTGATTATTTTTTGTTCTAATTTCCTTATGCATTGTAGTTTCATTTATGTAGTTGTTATTAGCTTAGTTTTTTATTTATTTCATGTGACTGAGTCATTTGACTCATACAATAAATTTTTTACTATTCACCTGACCCAAATGACTTGCAAGTGTCCCTCTTTTTCTCATTCAAGTGGAAGAAAGGACGCAACAGAATGGCAACCATACTGGGGAAAGGTATCAATTTCCTCCCTATTTTCATTGTTTGAGCACTTATTTTTGATCTATTTATCTTGCAGGGATCATAATCGACCTAGTCCTACTTGCAAAGAGCTGAATTCAGAGCTGGAAGAGGAGAATTGCATTTAAAATTTTATTCCCAGATGTGTATCTAAATGTGCATGGGTTTTCCAGCCCACGAGTGCATCTTCCGAGCACTGTTCGTCAATAGCACTATGTTTTCCAGCACACTTTGCACACATTGCACCAACATGTCCTCTCTTCTCTACACATTGGTGCCACATGCGCCTCCCTCTAAACTTAGACCCGCACATCTGTCCAAAATATCGACATTGTAAGGGTTTTTTGTGATGTTTTGAAGGTCCCGAACCTTCTAAATATTGATCCTATGCAATTTGTAACATGCACCATACTTAGATTCCCCCTGCACATGAAGGGTTAGTCAAAACATAGGCACTTAGGGGGATAAAACAATATTTCTCTTCTTTCTTTTCTTTGAGTTGCCACATGGATGGCTTGTTTTGATTTTAAAAGCTAAGTTAAAAGATCATTTTCTATCACATATATAAATACTTGCATTGGGACCAGAAATCAAACTTCAATCATTGAGTATGCTCTTCTCTTGCACCATAGAGTGATCTTGAGAATCAAAAAAATGATTGAGGGAAGATTTCATCTCCCTTAAAAAAAAATCTTTACGAGAGGACAAATCCCCCCTAGGGATCCTCTTAGTTTCTTTTCAAAACATCTTAAATTTGTAAGGGCCCATACATGCCCACATGTTGCAAAGTTAGGATAGTTTTTGAAGCTACTTTCTTAGTTTACATTACTAGGGGAGTTTAAACATTATTGTAATAGACCCATACATGCCCACATGCTTGCAATCTAGGATAGTTTTTTGAAGCTTTATTAGATTAAATAACATTAGGGAGTTTAAAGTATTAGTAAGGACCCATATGTCCACATGAAAGTTCTTTAGGGACTTTAAAATTCCGCAAGGTTGTACCAATGACATCTAGTAATATAGGTAATCAAGACTTGTAAGGACCACATGAAGTCCACATGTCGCAAGGTGACACCTAACTTATTAAAACTTTGGCACATTTTATCACTTTCTCACACACAAAGTCACTACTCACTCACATAATTTCATCTCGAATTATAGAAGTTGAAGTAGGTTTCCTCCAAAGGGGTTCTGAAACGTCCCACTATTTCTTGAAAAATTATCCACTCCCACTTAATTCAAACGAGATTGGTTCACATCCCCAATATCTCAAACAACCACATCTAGATGTTTTCTAAAAACTCACTAAGTTTTCCTCCACAGGAGGTGCAAAAATAATTTTTTTAGTCTAGTTAGGATCTTGGGGATAGGCATCCAAATAACTCCCCATTATCTGGTTCTCACATCTTCAAACATTAGAAGTTGACAAATAGGGAACTTTAAAATCCTCCAAGTCAAGTTTTCCTTCACCATAAGGCCGAGAGATACCCATGAAAGGTCGAAGGCCGAGGTTCGGTTGTTCTGTGGATCCTCCCTTGAGGCACCCACCTCTTGGAAGGGATCCAGCCCGTGACCCATTTTTGAGGCTGAAAATCTAAATGTCGCACTTTGACCGAGGTACCTAGTGACCAAATTTTAGGACTTCTACCTAGGTGGAAATTGTGGGCTACAATTTCACCTTGATTAGATTTTGTGTGGCTATTGGGAAATATCACTGTTGGGTCACCAAAGTACCATCTTTTTACCAACCTTTCACTTAAATTTCAAGTCACTTTCACTTCACTTTTAACCATATTTCTCTTTCCCACACCTTTACATTAAACCATTTTCATGATTACATGGGTTTTAGACATATTATTTTCCAATGCATCTATTTTAGTGTTTTTGAGTGAATTTATGATTAAATATTGGAAAAATAACATGTTTACACTTATATATGAAAGTGGGGTGAGTTTCATGATGTTTATAGGTGTATTTGAGGACTCCAACCAAGTCAAACTTGACCATAAAGCCTCACATTCGAATTTACTCTTCAACCCCTTGAAGATTTGATGAAGATTTCGAGATCTACTCAATTATCTTGGATGGAGATTAATCATGAAAGAAATATTTTCTGAGAGGATTTTTAGAGATATCACTTGATATGTGTGAGCACATGGTTGTAACCAAATGAGACATTTGTGGATCTAGGAGAGATTTGTGTATCTAAGTTATCTTAAACTTTTGTATAAATAGGAGTGCCTCCTCCATTTCAAGGGGAGGACTCTTGGAGCATTGTATCCAACTTATGATGGAATAAGAATCAAGCTTTCTTTTCACATCAGTTTCCATTCTCTAGTTTATATTTAGAATGCTTTAGTTTATGTGTTACTTTGTTCTTGGGAGAATTGAGCTCACTCCAAATAGATCATAGTAGCATTTTCTTCTTGTTTTAATGCTTTGAATAGGTTTATATGCTTTATTGTTTTCATTAGAATTATTTGATGATCTTGATTGTTGATAGGTTATTTGAAACATTCCGAGAAGACCTCCTGAATGGGAGCTATTGTTTTCATGCCTACAACAACTAAGCATTTTAAGTGTATTTATTTTCAATGCATGAGTGTTTACTTGATGATCTTGATTGTTGATGGGTTATTTGAAACATTCCGAGAAGACCTCCTGAATGGGAGCTAGTGTTTTCATGCCTACAACAACTAAGTCTTATTAAGTGGAATGCAAGAGTTAGGATTTGATTGAATTTTCTTAGATTAGAGTTAGATGCCTACTCCTACATATATTTTTATGGCATCATCACAACATTACAAGCATCCCTGGTTGATAATTAAATGAAAGCAATTAAGCAATTCAATTTCCTCAACAATCTCCAACTCTTTCGAGATATGCACCCTCTACCCCTCATTATAACTGATTGTTTCATCCTTCACTAGTTCCTCTTTCGGTGGCTTTAGATCCCACCGTTGAGTGCTATTGGAAGGTCTAGTGATATTTGAGAGGAAGGACGTTACGTCTTTTTAGGACACAAACATTTTTTTTCTTTTTTCTCCCACGCAGACAAAATCCACCTACCCACATGTATGCTTCTTTTCAATTGATTTATGTATGATGTTCTCTTGATTACATGTGATTGTGAGATATATTTTGAAGGTCCAAGTTTTACAAATTCTCTTGTTCATTCATTTCCCTCATCACCATTTGCACACATTCACTTTGCTAGTCAGTCATCATAGAGGACCCACAGTATCCCCGTCATTCTCAATGCTTGCAAAATCTCCCTCCTATTCTAGGAGGAGTTCCGAGTCTTGCTAACTCACTGGCTCAACCCTCTCACACCCCTGTGAGTGATACCATTTGGGGGTCATCTTTGCTTGGTTCCACTTTACTTGGGTCCACTTCCCAAGGTCATCCATCCACAACCTCTATGTCACAAGGATGCAAAGGGCACACCTCTTCCCAAGGGAGAAGTACACCCCCACCAAACCCCCCTCAACGGTCAGGTACACAGCCTGCTCACACCATGGATAGAACTAATCCTCCACTGCCACTCCTCATGCCATATTTGGAATCCTTCAACATACCTAATTTGAGTAAGCTCATGAATGACCCTATATTGCATGATCCCACATGGCCTGCGATGCCCACCAAACTACCTTTAGACATTCCCAAGTTTGAAGGAAAGGCAGGGGAAGATCCCGCCAAACATATCATGACCTTCCACTTGTGGTGCTCTTCAAACAACATCATGGATGACTCCATTTGTTTAAGTTTATATCAGCGCACACTCACTGGTCCATCAACCAAATGGTATGTAGACGAAAAATCAGGGTCCGATGTGACCTTTGAATCCTTGGAAAAAATTTTTTTTACCTTCTTCCAACTACCATTTCTTAATGACAATGGTCTCGAAACTCCTCTCTGAGTTTAAAAAAACCTCAACCACACATATCATTGACCACATTCATGAATGGCATTGGCAGCGTAGTCTATGCAAAGAAGAAACCACCAAAGAACAATGCCTCGACTGGTTTCTCAGATCACTCGTCCCCCTCCTTGCCAAAGATGTGGCCTCCACCTTCCCCCAAACGGAAGAAGAAACCATCATCAAGGCTGAACAGTATGACCTAATTTATGCATAGTCAGGATACTTATACACAGTACTAGTTGATGCCCCGAGACCCATACCAATCAGCCAGGACAAACTTGGGATGTCTCACTCAGCAGATGGATTGATTGGTACCACAACACACCACAATCCGTACACCCAAACACCACCTATGTACGGTACACCCCAATATCCGCCAATATATGGAGGACAACCTTATTATCCTCCTCCCCCTTATCAACAACCATACCATGTTTTTTATCCTCCACACATAAGTGGACCCCCACCGACACCCATGATGTACCTGGCTGTTCAACCAAGTTCTGGTACCCCCTCTACCTTATATTACACCATGAACACTAGTGAAAGCACTACACCTTCCTATGTACCCTACAGGTCATTGCCACAAAATGATCTGTATTTTTCATTTCCTGGTCCTCCATAGCCCATTGCTCCTCCACAAGGACAACCACACACTAGGGTTAACTTTGTTCAGCCCTCTCCCATTCAACAATGTAAAAATTTTGAAAAACTGAATGCGGAAAATCCATCCCATCAACCGAATAATGCCAAAAAGAAAGGAAAAAAATGAAACAATAATAACCCAGGAATAGGGGGAAATAACCCCCCAAAAAATCAACCTGCTAGGGGCAACCAAAACCAGGGTAACTAGAACCCCCAAGGGGGAAATAACAACAAACGCCAAGGGAGGAACAACAAAAAAAACCTCTGAAATAAATTCCCTTGTTCTCTTTTTGGTGAGCATGGTCATTATACTCACCATTGCCCCCAAATCGTTGATTTCAAATGGATGAAAGATTCCATGAATGCGCCACGTCCTCCAACACCGCCTACCCCTTAAAAGGCCCCACAATAGTATTTGCAACAACCACCCCCATCTGTGTTTCAAAACCCTACTCCAAACCAAGGTGTGATGAATACCCATCAAGAGATGCATCCTTCCCCACCAAATATGGGACAGTATCAACTCCCTGAAAACCCGACGGATTGCAATATACTCCTCACTAGTGAAGAATAAATTCTTCTGCAAACGTGCAATCATTAATACAACGCACCCCCTAAAGCTACTCCCACCACTTTGAAAACACCTCTAGCTACATTTGATGATTCCACGCCCTAACACTGAACCCCCCATTCGTATTCCTCACATCCCATTATGATGGAATGTTAACAAACCTCATGCTAGAGAAGCACACAATTACAATCTGGTCGATAACATGGCACAACCACCTGCAACCATGTCGGTATTGGAGGTCCTTCAAACCTATCCCACTCAAAGGAAGTCCTTACTTTCCACCTTGGGGGTTAGTCGACCCTATTGATACTAGACTCATTACATTTGATCTAGATTGTGGGGAACCTCACCTCCCCGCTATGGTAGCTTTCCAAATACCAGTTAAAATTAAGAACATCACAGTTCATCAATGTATCATTGATGAAGGTGCATCCACATGCATCATGTCCAAAACTGTGTGGAAAAACCTAGGCTCCCATGAGCTCATACCATCTTCCATCACTTTGAGAGCCTATGATGGACTACCATCCTCTCTTGAAGGGCTCTTCCAAAATGTCCCCATTGAAATTTGGGGGTAAACTATCCTTATCGGCATTAAGGTTATCAACACCCTTCTTGATTACAACATCTTGTTTGGGCGTAGCTACATGTACGCCATGAAGGAGGTGGACTCTTCTGTGTTTCGAATGATAATGTTCCCCCACAATGGAAAGATCATCACCATTGACCAAGTTTCACATTACGAGCCTAACCACTCATCCAACATTAATAAGATCCTACCTCTTGTCTACACTAGTTTTGATGCATATCCACTCACGGATATAGGCCCCAGAATTTTTAAGGACCCATCTTTATTGGGGGCATACCATGGAGCACCACCTCTCATACATCCCTCAACACAAGTGTGTGTCATATCTTTGAATGGAACTGAAACTGCAGATACCATTCCTCCCATTGAGGCTTCTCCACCCCTTGATGTCCCACCAGTTTAAGAGCCTATACCTCAAAAATTACCTGAGAAACATATGACACCACTTATCCCTGATTTCACCCTTCCCCAAGGGAAAATCCCGGTTTGGGAAAGAATCCCCCAAGCCATCACTCAAATCCCTTTCTTATACCCCCCATCGGGAGTACAATCTTTCCAAGTAGCCGCAACACTTACCCTTCCCAACATGGTGCTTTCCATTCTGGTATGGTATTTACACCCACCCACAATGGTTCCTGAACAATCCCTCCCTCCCCAAATAGAAGGAATCCCGATGCAAATTCCAGACCTAACTCTAACGGCACCACCCTCACCCTTGCTTGCTAGCACCACCGAGATGGTTGGGGGCACATGGAATAAGAAAGATCCCACCACTCCACTTCCTCCCCAAGTTCAACCTCCTTGTGCACTTTGCAAGAGAGAGGGACACCCAACAAATAGATGTCCCTCTCTCCCCGAGTTACACAATCTTATCCAACTCCCTCGAGTGACCACATCACTCATCGCTTCAACAAGCACACTTAGTACTACCACAATTGTAGGAAATAAAGGGCTTCGAACCAAATTCATATGTGTCATTTGTTCAGAGTATGGCCACTACACTCATCATTGCCCCGCCTTACCTCAATTTTGACAAACACTAACGAAATTACACCAAATATTTTAGTAGGACCCCTCTCCATCCACATCATCAAGTACCCAAGTCACAAACATCCATTATGTCTCGACCTCAGTCAAAAAATGGATGAGGTTCCCTTTCTCTCTTTGTGAATCACTTGATGATTTCACATATCAGTGCCCTACAATCATTGAATATAGGCGTTGTCAAATAGCCCTTATTAAAAATCCTCAAACTACCCCACTTCCTGTGATCCAAGTGATTCCCCCTATTCCTTCTTGAGATACTGTTCACATCACCTCTCCTGAACCTGAGTCACTACCCACTCCTCCATGGTTCTTGGACGAACTGTCTAAGTATTTTCCCCCAAATCCTCCCAATTCTTCGGTTCTTTTCCCTAAGGAAATTTTACCCCCACCCACAGTTCACAACCAATAGTGCATGAACATCTAGTTTATTTGAAGAACATCATCACACCATAGTTGCAATACCCCCTCTATGTCTTCACCACCTGAAGACAATAACACAGTGACAACGACCAATGTTACTTCTCTGGATCACCTATATTATCGCCTTTTCCACTGTGACAAAGATATCTTAGAGGAACTAACTACACTTGATTACCCATGGAATGCGCTAAATCACATAACGCTCTTTCTCTCACAAGAAGCCTTGGACCCTCCTAGCCAACTCTCCATATGTGCAATCGAAACCAAGGATTTTATTCCATCTGGGCACATAGACTGGTTCAACAAGCCTATCCCTGCCCCCGATGCTTTTGAAGAAAGAAACATGGCCAATATTTCCCCCACTGTCAAAATTGACATTTCCTTCAAACCAGGAATCATAGAAGAAATCACCATTGGCACTGCATGCTCCCATGAATAAATCACAGCTTATAAATCTCTCTTTCAGGAATACCGATATATTTTTTCCCAGTCATATACAAAGATTCCTAGCCTCAATCCTTCTATCATCGAACATCGCATCAACACATGGCCAAATATCACACCTATCCGTCGAAAGAAACACCCACTGCACCCATCCAAAGCAATGGCTATCAAAGCTGAAATTGACAAACTACATGCTCCGTGGTTCATCTACCCCATCACATACACGTCATGGGTCTCCAACCCATCCCTCTCAATAAAAAATAGGGCATTATTCACATTTACACCAAATTTCACAATCTCAACCATGCTTGTCCCAAAGACAACTTCCCCACCCCTTTCATCGACCAAATTATCGATGACTGTGCAGACCATGAGGATGTGTCCTTCATGGATGGTTTCTCTGGCTACAATCAAATCTAGATCCATCTAGCAAATCAATATAAGATCGCATTCACTACCCTATGGGGTAATTTTTCTTATTGTGTCATGCCTTTTGGACCCAAAAACGCAAGTGCGAAGTTCCAATGCACCATGAATTACGTTTTTCACAATATCGCTTGCATCGTCCCCGCTTACTTGAACAACCTCAATGCTCGATCCAAGAAACACACTCAACATCTAGATTACTTACGATTTGTCTTTTAACGATGTTGTTAGTATAATATCCACTTGAATCCCCTCAAGTGTGTATTTTATGTCATCATCAGATGCCTCCTTGGGTTCATCGTTTCCTAACACAACATCACTGTGGACTCCCTCAAATTCCAAGCTATTATGAAAATTCTACCACCTCAAAATTTGTGCCAACTACAAATCCTACAAGGCAAAGCCAACATTTTGCGATGCTTTGTCACAAATTACACCACTCATGCACACAGTTTCCTTCATTTATTGCATCATGATATCCCATTTCAATGGGATGAACATGCCAAAACTGATTTTGATGATTTAAAAGCAACACTCTCCCATGCCCCTTTGATTAATCCTCCTGACTATGACCACAATTACATCCTCTACTTGTCGGCCTCAACCATCTCAATAGTAGGAGCTCTCGTTCAACTAGGGGATGATGGCCATGAGCATGTCATTTACTACATTAGTAAAAACCTTTTAGGACCACCCCTAAAGTATAATCATGAAGAGAAACTTTCCCTCGCGGTTGTCCTCACAGTTCAAAAACTACGTCATTATATCTTTCTTCGCACTACCAAAGTCGTGGAAGATTCCAACTCCATGCAGTACTTTCTTAGTCATCAAAAAATTAATGGTAAATTTTCCCAATGGATCATCATCCTTCAGGAATATGACCTAGATTTTTCAAATCCCAAAAGCAAGAAATCACTCATCCTCGTCGAATTCATCACGATGTTTCCTTCAAATGCTACAAGTTCACTCATCAATACAGATTTTCCTGACGAACATGTCTTTTACATCCCCTTGGATGACCCCTGGTATGATGACCTTCTCGTCTACCTTCGAACAAAGAAGTTTGGGTCTCATCTCTCTCGATACGA
Organism: Picea abies; assembly: GCA_900067695.1. Classification (NCBI taxonomy): domain Eukaryota; kingdom Viridiplantae; phylum Streptophyta; class Pinopsida; order Pinales; family Pinaceae; genus Picea; species Picea abies. Next base: position 20,313 of record CBVK0100154027.1, read on the forward strand.
TTGTCAACGCATTCTCCATCAAGCCCCTCGATATCTCCTTATCGGTGACATCTTATCATCCATCCATACATAAAACATATGATATACTATAAAAATCACAAAACATAAATTACACTAACATACCTCTATGGTCCCAGACCTCCCCAAGAGGAAACACCATATTTGGGTCCTGGTGGTATTCTATCCCACAATACAGATACTGTAGTATGATCTGTGGCATCTGGTGCCACACATGCACCATATCAGCCGTAAAATAATGGCCACCCTCCCCACCCCCATGCCATACCAAAATCTATGCCCACTACATTAGTCATGGCTCTTGTGCATCATCTTCCTCCAACAACACTCTAGGTCACAACATGGGCACCCTCTCCAAGAACCATGCCACCAAGATCGACCCAAAGGAAAACTTGCCTTAGACGGAGGCTTGACATTAGTTGAGCTGCCCCATCATCTTGGTATGCAACATCAAACCCCAAGAAAAATGCTCTCTGCATAACCCTCAATTGACCACCAATGATATAATGAGTAGTTAAGGATCCATAGATCCTCACGATCATCATTGTGATGCAACGATGCATAAGTGCATCCATCACTCCAATCTGAATAATTGAACCAGACATAAAGTCCAGCCCCAAACAGTACGTCCACGCCAAGTCTGCCAAGTGTGCCTCTCTTGGCAACTGGGGATCAACAAGTAGGGCCCTCCCTCGAAAAGTGAGCCCGGTCAAGAAATAGACATCGTCCATAGAAAAAAATGTCAACTTCTCCCCCTGCACAATGAAGCACTGCAGCTCGGTACTCCACATAGAAATCAAAAACTGCAACAGGTACTCATGTAACCATAGCAGTGGGAAGTCGAAGAACCTTAGCAACCCACAGGATGCCAACGGTCCCTGAACGCTTGGCTCATCTCTCACCACCTCCCTGAGGCACACCCAGTCCCTCTCCCTCCAGTGGACTGGCATCTTGAACTAATCACCTTCATTCACACAAACAACACTTGATCAACCATCACAATTCATAAAATGACAAACTTAAAAAAAGACAAGGTTTTTCAAAACCCCCAGCGTTTCCACATGTGCGTGGCTGTCACCCCCCAAAGGTGCACACATATGTGAACCTATTCTTCACACAGCTGCACATAAATTCATAGATTTTGAATAAAAATATGTGCATATTTCGCACCCACGGACGTGCATTCATGCGCACCTATTCATTACACAGTTGCGCACCGGTGCACAGCTGTCAAAGAAACAAATATGCACATTGTGCAGTTGTACTTCAAGAAGATGTGCATCCAATGCACACCTATTTTACTCACTCACATGCCCCCATGCAAGGATGTACTCTCTACAGCCGCGTACCCCAGCATGGGTATCCTTCAATTTCCCACGCACTGGGGGGCCCACCCCCACAAAATACCAAAGTACGACCATCCATACGACCCTGCCCAGAAAAGAAAACCTAACTACTATGCATGAGGATGAGACCACTAACCTGACTCTTGAAAATCTTGGATCGGCTAGATCAAACTCCAGAAATCTCCAAATATTCTCTAAAAACATCTCGTCAACTCACTATGGCAGCAGGTACAAATGAGGTGGCAATGTGCACCCTACAGCTATATATAGTCCCTTTTTCCAAACTTCCATGCTCAAGTACAGGATCTCAGAGCATCCATTTTCTAATCCATCTTTAGCAATGAGATCAGGATCCCACCACCTACATAGTCACATTCCCCGAGTCCCCATCCATTCTCAGCCCCGGGGGAGCATTTTTCTCACATCACACCCATGCACACATGCTCATGTTAAAAAATTATCAAACATCTGTTATATGTTCTTTATCTTCAAATATTGTTCACGTTAGGTATTCATTTTTCATGTGTGCAGGTACTTGGTCATCACGCATCAGCGCAACCCCTTCAGGTATATGATTGACACTTGCATGTAATCATTCCCTCTGAATATCAATTACTTCTCCCAGTAACACCCTCCGACATTTTCCTGTAGGATCCTCACATCCGGCTCTGCAGTACTATCACCTTCGCTGCATTTCGGTACTATCAACTGGTAGCACTCTCCTATACATGATTTATCCCATTCATACTCCCCTTTGGCACTTTGACACTCATGTTTCTTTCGCTCCCTAGGGATGGGAGTCTCGATAGTCTTACACATGTTCGAGAATCAGCCACATAATCCTCCTCAGTTTTCTATCTTTCCCAATGGACTCCCATGATATCTCCTCATAGTTATCATTTGACTGTGCCTCCACAGTATCATTAACCCTCCATTTCATCCACAGTTAGTTTGCCCATCTGCATATTTCCCTCCATTCATTTACCTCATACAGAAACCCACCTATGGGGCCCCCACCCTCCACCAATTATCCACACAACTTGAGCCCTCACAGGCCAAGCCATCTTACACTGAGACACCCGTTTCTATATCTGCACACATATCCCAAGTTATTCTTTATTCATTTGGTAATTGTACAAAGCCTATGTTTCCAGCATTTACATAGCTTTTGTTGTCACCTTTAGCGACCTTCTTTTCCTACAAATCAACCCCTATCTCCCTTGGTTGGGGCATTCCTTACCTTCTACTCTTGTTTGCATCGTTCATAAACCCCAAGTACCCCATATTCCCTATTCCTCTAATCTTTGAGTTTGTCCACTTTGTCACGGCTCTGGCACAATTTAAACCCACATCTAGTCACCCCCCTGACGCTAGATCCAGTTTCACGATTATTGCCACTCATACTTCACATACATCCCCAACCAAGGACAATTTTGAGTCTCACCGCATCTTGACTTCGTCCATGTACCTCATCAGTTCCTAATCTCATATAGTGGGTTTCATGAAGACCTTTTCTTCTTGGAGTTGTGTCTCCTTTTCTGTCAACGTCAGCACAGTTTCCCGAAGGGAAATAGTATCTTGACTCCCATTACCTTTACAATGAGGAGTCTCAGATGACACAGAGAGAAAAATCATTGATCTTTGTTGTCGTTGACCCCCATAACATTCAACATCAACACAATCTCATGTTACGATGGGTCTTACATTGTGACTATTGAATTTGTTTTATACTAGCCAAAGACCTCTGAAATTTGTTGGGCCATCAATGCCTATGAGTCATCGACACTTCTTATAGGTGTCACCTCCTTTTCTCAGAGTTTGTTCACCATCAGAATTGTCATCTTCCATTATCAAACTACCCTGAAGGGCACTACAGTTATCTACATCATCCTACAACTTCAGTTACTGACTTACACATTTGAGTTACATAACATGAGCATGGGGCATGCCCACCTCGTTTGTATACAGTTTTTATTTTCCCACACCTAGAGAAAGGTTCGGTCCCACAATTTTCCCTCTCCTTCCAATGGATCGCTCATGCAGTTCCTATCCATTCCCTTTCTTACAATGGTACTCTCAGTAGAAGAAACATTGATGTATTTCAGCTATACGTATGCTCCTAACCTCACACATTAGGGGGCATCTGTTTTCACTGAAATTTCGTCCGCAAATGGTTACATGAATCTAGCATCTCCAAACACCAATTAGTTCATTCATAGCCCCAAAAATACATTTACAAATGGAACAAAAACTATACAACTGGTTATAAAATTGGCATGTGCTCAAAATACAAAGGAAGTGTGTGCACATGCTCAAGTAAAAAGTGCAAGAAAAATGCACATGCACCCGATGTGTGACTGTGTACGCAAAAAATTGCGCACACCTAAGAATGACACATTTATGGTTCTTGCCGTCCCCTCACCCACTTCTGGTTCAGCTCCCAAGCCAATTTGACCCTCAAATCCGAGATTAATCCGAGTGGGGGGTTGGTCAAAGACCCAAGGGTGCCCTAAAAGGCCCCTTATTCACACTCAATACTTGTTGGATAATGCCTCAAAGATTTGCTATAAAATGAGGCCATGGGTGCACTATGAATTCAAGAATCTCATTGTATTGTTATGCTGCCTCTATTATCCTACAAGGAACCTCTTTCTTTCTTGCAGCATACCAACATCATCTCATTAAGCTATTCACCTCACCTCTTGAGGGAATAAGCTTGGATTTCTTCACCATTTCCTTTTCTAGTTTTCCATTTGTAAGAAGAGCTCTCATATAGCGTACTTAAGAGCCCCCCCTTGGAGGAAGAGGGGATCCATAAGTCCCCCTTTTTCTTTGGTTTTTTCCCACTAATACAATCTATCCATTGGTGGCATGAATATTGGTCAATTGTTTGATTAATTTTGGTTCTAATTTCCTTATGCATTGTAGTTTCATTTCTTTAGTCGTTATTAGCTTAGTTGTTTATTTATTTCATGTGATTGAGTCATTTGACTCATACACTAACTTATGTCATGTTCATCTGACCCAACTGGACTTGTAAGTGTCCCTCTTTTTCTCTTTCAAGTGGAAGAAAGGATGCAACAGTAGGAAGCTCAGCAAACCAGAGAGGTTGTATCCGATTTACGACAAGGAAATGCTAGCAATAATGCATGATTTGACCAAATTTTGGAAGTACTTGGTGGGAAAAATATTTGTGGTCAAGATAGACCATAATATCTTGAAGTATTTCCTTGAGAAAAAAGATCTCATCTAGAGGAAGAAAAAGAGGGTGACAAAGGTCCAGGCCTTTTATTTTGACATAGAGTATGTCAAGGGAAAGAAAAACATTATGGTGGATGCACTATCTAGGAGACCAATGATTTGTTCCTTGATGGAGATATCGACATATTAGAAATCACACTTGTTAGTAGAGTATTCCAAGAATAAGTTCACATGTGAGTTATTGGACGGACATGTATAGGATGAGAGGTACAAAGTCATAGATGAGGTCATGTTCCATAAAGATTGAGTCTACCTTGTGCCTAGATCTAGTCTCAAAAAGAAGATCTTGGCGGAAGTACAAGAATCACCTTTAATAGGACATCAAGGATTCTTCAAGACATACATGAATTTCAGAGAGAAATTCTCTTGGAAGGGTCTCAAGAAGGATGTGATGAGACATATCAACGAGTGTGTGACTTGTTAGCAGAACAAGTCAAAGAAGACACTCCCAGCAGGTTTTCTTTAGCCACTCCCTATTCTGGAGTAGAAATGGGAAAGCATATCCATGGACTTCATTACAGGCCTACCTAAGGCTCAGGGTAAGGACTACATATTTGTAGTGGTTGACATATTGACCAAGTTTGTGCACTTTTTCATGATTCCTATAGACTACAGTGCAGTGTAGGTAGCATAGTTGTTCTTCACAGAGATCTTCATAGTTCACGAGTTTCCACATAGTATAGTCAGTGATAGAGACAATCGTTTCATCAACACATTTTGGTAGGAGTTATTCACATTGGTTGGTACAAAGTTGACACCCAGCACTAGTTACCACCCCTAGATTTATGGGCATATTGAGATAGTCAATAAGTGGATAGAGGGATACTTGAGGAACTATGTGAGCAGACAAAAAAAAGCATGGGTAAGGTGGTTACATCTTGGAGAGAATTGTTACAACACTACCTTCCACATTTCCATCGGTATGACCCCATTTAGAGAAATATATGGATATGAGGCTCCGACTTTGGTTGATTTGATTTTTGGAGACAATTGGAATCCCAAGGCCAAAGACTAGATAGAAGAGAGTCTGGATATTCTCAAGGTATTAAAGGAGAATCTACAGGTGGCACATAATTGGTAGAAGGTGAATGTAGACATAAATAGGATATAACGTAGCTTTGAGGTTTGGGATATAGTATTCTTGAGGCTACAACCATATAGTCATTCATATTTGAAGAAGAGTGGGGAAGAGAAGCTTAAACTTAGATTATATGGACTATACAGGGTCATAGATAAGGTAGGTGAAGGGGCCTATGAGTTAGAACTAAAAAAGGGGAGCTAGATTCACAATGTGTTCCATGTTTCTTGCCTCAAGAAAGCGGTGGGACAATTCATTAGCTCTTATGAGGAGATACTGCATTTGGATGAGGAGGGACAGTTAGATTTGTTTCCAGAGGAGATATTGGAGTTCAGAGATAGGAAATTGAGGAGTTGGGTCATTAGAGAGTGTTTGGTCAGATGGAGGGGACTTCTAGTAGAGGATGCTACTTGGGAGAGTGGTCATATTTTTCAACACCCTAGATTGATGTTGCTTGAGGACAAGCAATCTCGAGAAGGGAGGATTGTAATGTCCTTTTTTGAGTGAGGAATCCAGAGAGTAGGGATTAGTATTATAAACATACCCTTTATACTATAACCAGGAAGAAACAAGGGAAAATGTTCATTTGATGTCATTTCACTAGGTAAATGTTATAATTTGTAAGTGACATTAAGTGACTAAGTGGAAAAAGGTAGTTAAGCACTTAAGTGAATATTAAATAAAAAAACTTAGGAAATGCACTTAAGTGAAAATTCAATGAAGATTTAGGGTTTTATTGGATATAAGGAGAGGAAAAGCAACCTAATGGCTCATTATTTATGATTTGAGAATTAAAACCAGAGCTCTGAGGAGAAACCTATATTCAAGAGAATTTAAGGATACTTGTGGATTCAAGGAGGAAGACACTGAGGGATTGGATTCAGTGTTCAAAGACACACCCTAGATGGTAGAGGAGACCACACAGGTTTTCCATTGCTTTCATTACATATCTATAGTTAGATTGAGTGTGGATATTAGAGATCCAACTCCAATAGTCAGATTCTAGTGTGAGTTCTAGAGGAGACATCAGAGGTATAGTGGGTTTCTCTTCTTGAGGAGGCCCATTGAAACTAAACCCTTAAAACCCATTTGAGATCAGGGGATGGAAATTAATTTGAGAAATCCATCACATTTTTTTGATCCTTCTAGCCATCAGGGCATCACATTCAGTTAGTGGATTTGCAATGTGTTTGACAAACAAAGGAGAGATCACAGATTCTCATATCTACTCATCCAAAGGGATAGCGAGCCATATGCCTTCTGAACCATTAGAGAGGGAGGTAGGGTGCTCCATTCGATACAGGTTCCATCAGATTATGACGATGGAATCTACTTGGGAGAATATTTCAGTGTTAGCCAGTGTGAGGGAATTCCTAGCAGTTGGACAGATTACTTCCAGCAGTGACAGAGAGATCCAGAAGCCTAATAGCAATAGATCCAACTAGGGAGAGTCTTATATGGAATAAGGTGACCTCATTGGGACAAATCTCATCAGATTCAGAGGATTATTTCTCGTGCATGCATTAGATTCATCTTTCGATAAAAAATCGAGCGTTGCATGCAGTAGTAAACCCACACATGTCATAGATCAGGTTTGCATGCCAATGATCTAGTGACACATGTTAGTTCTAGGTATTTTTCCATGATTTTAGTAGTATTATAGTATAGATCTAGTCATTTGAAGGTCTAACTGAATATTGGTTTGGTTATTTTAACATGCATGGAGTCTGTGTGTGACGTTTTGTACATGCAATATGTCATTATTGTAATTGCTTGACTATTCAATATATCTTTAAAAAGTTGTTCCACCTAAAATGACATGCAAAATCACCATGCATGTTAAATTCAAGTTATCAAATGCATTATGAAACCTAAATAACCCATTCAACCACCCAAAGAGTATCAGATATGTGACAAACAAGGTCTGTAGAGAGTTAATATCTAGATATGTGGATTTGGCACATTACAACATTTGGAACTATTTTGAGTCCATCCATGGGAAAGGGGAGCATGATGGAGTATGTGCATGCATAAAAAGAGCATTACGCAGGAAACAAATGAAGTTCAATACTACTTCCCTCATTTGAGATGAAAAATACATTGTTGAATGGTGTTCTTCAGTAATGGGAGAGGGAACGGGAATTCGTGAAGACCAATCACACAAGAAAGGACATGTACATCGATATTTTGGGAGGTGGTCGATGTATATCAATCATAGTGGTATGAATGAAAAACAATACAGGGCACTCATGAATTTCATTCAATTAGAACATTATATAATGCAATAGTTGAAATATGGACGAGAATACTCTCTTGCTTCTATGGTGCATGTAGTAGTAGTGAATGGGATGATTTCCTTGCCATGCCTTGCCTTGCCTTACCATGCCTTTCCTTTCCTTTCCATGCCATGCCTTTCCTTTCCATGAATTTTCATGCCATGCCTTTCCATATCATTCCTTTCCATTCCATGCCATTCCATGCATTTCCATGCCTTCACTTGTCTTGCCTTTCCTTCACTTGCCTTGCCTTTCCTTCACTTACCTTGCCTTTCCATTCATGCCTTGCCATGCTTTCACTTTCCATGCCATGCCTTTTCATGCCTTTCCTTTCCATGAAATTCCATGGCATTTCATGGCATGGCATTCCATGCCTTGCATTGCCTTCCCATGCCTTGTCTTTCCATGCCATGCCTTTCCATGCCTTTCCTTGCCTTTCCATGCCTTTCCTTTTCTTTCCATACCATGACTTTCCTTTCATTGTCTTCACTTGCCTTGCCTTTCCTTCACTTTCCATGCCATGTCATGTCTTTCTTTTCCATGCCACACCTTCCCATACCATGCCTTGCCATGTCATGCCAAGTCTTTCCTTACCTTTCCATTCCATGCCTTTCCTTTCCTTGCCTTTCCATGCCATGCCATGTCTTTCCTTTCTATTCCATGCCTTCCCATATTATGAATTTCCATGCCATGCCATGCCTTCCCATATTATGAATTTCCATGCCATGCCATGCCTTGCCTTAACTTTCCTTGCCATGTCTAGTCTAACAAGGTGTTAAATTGTCATACATATGTAATAAGCACCGAGAAAAACCCTAGTGTCGAAGATACTCCAACAAACAATTTTTCGGTGGACGGAATGACAGTGGAGGGCCCCCCTTAGCGGAAACTTGGTGCTCTGGATATAATGCAAATGATGGTTCACCCATCCGAGTCCCGGTTTGAGTTTTATTGTGAGTTTCAACTGACATCCTCAATCCATTCAGGGACATGTGATCAATTTGGTTAGGGGGCATAAAATCCAAACCGAGTGACATAACGAAGTTTTTTAACCTCCCACAAGTCTATTTGGCCAAGGACCATGTGACTACACTACCCATAAATAACTGACATAGTTTTCTTGAAAATCAACGTCCTCTTCAAAAATTGCACTATGCGTCATTGACCAAAACCCTAGTGCCGAAGATACTCCTACAAATAGTTTTTCGGTGGACAGAATGACAATAGACAAAATACCATACCAAGGAAAGGTAAGGCATACCATACCAAGACAATGCATAACATACAATACCATACCATACCAAGGCAAGGCAAGACATACCATACCATACCATACCATACCATGGCAAGGCTTACCATATCATACCATATCATACCATATCATACCATACCATACCATACCATAGCAAGTCATTCCAAGGCAAGGCTTACCATATGATACCATACCATAGCATACCATACCTTTCCTTGCCTTTCATACCATACCATACCATGCAAGGAAATGGAAAGGAAATGTAAGGCAA
>CBVK0100154028.1:0-29809 GCA_900067695.1 Picea abies
GCCGAGGGCACACCCACGACTTGGCCATAGGGCTGGCCACCCGCGGCCAACTCACAGTCCAACACTACAAATAATATAAACACTACACTATATTCTAAAACATTTCAACCAAATAATAATGTAAATTACATTTCAACCATACATTTTAAAACTTATTACTCAAAATATATTCTACACTATAGAAAATTACCTGCTGTTCGGCGTGTCCACGCTCGCAAACGCAACGACAACCCCTGCGCTCACGACCTCACGATGACCCCTGCGTGCAACCACCTCACAGACGACCTCACGACCTCACGTCCTCTGCTCTCACGAAACGACAACAAATTTTGTAAAATGTTTCAACATCGATGTGTGGTTGATATATAAACAATCTTTCGGTCGAAGGATTGTTCGGCCGAAATATTGTTCGACCGAACTATATTTCGGCCGAAAAATAGTTCGGCCGAATAATTGTTCCGCCGAAAGAGGATTGCCGGAAAGAAAATGTCTGGCCAACTAAATTTGTACACGCAAGTCGAGGGTGCGGTTATTGCACTGTTCGATTTGACGTTTCTTTTTTCAGCCAAAAAATAGTTCGGCCGAAAACAATATCTTTTGGCCGAAAACAATATCTTTCGGTCGAAAAAATGTTTTTCGGAATTTTGGAGACCTGATTGTCACGAAAGTGTAACCCACCTCCGTGATTTCACCCAAGAGCACGATGATGCCATATCACATGGTTGAATAAATAAATATTCTCTCGCAGAACACTCTAATGAATCAAAATATTAAATCTTCCTTGCAAAATCCATCATCATTACAAAAATTGATCATTACACTAAAAGAAAAATTAGAGAGATCGTGGAAATTGAAAATCACCTTGAAAACTTGAATAAAGATGGTGGTTGGAGATTAAGAAAGAGTTGGTGCCTCGTCATAGACTGCATTAAAAAAAAAGGTATCCCTACTATAAATAAAACTTAAAACCACTTGAATCAAATCGACACATGAGTGTAAAAACAAAGCATTGGTTTTATCACTATTTATGATTAAAGTGTTGTTTCCATTTAACCTTGAGAACTTGTCTCCTGAATATGGGATGAGCTGAAAAGCCCAAAACGCTTAGAATAATACTCTACAACACATGGTCTCCTTCAGTAAAAATAAATACTTGTGAAATCATTAGCAAATTTACTTCTTTCACTTGACCTGTATCTTGTGGGTATGGAGCAGTTCAAACACGAGGTGCACATGATGTAAAATATCATTTTAGGAATATTTGAATATAAGGATTTCATCTAGATATATGGAAAAAATCTCCCTCGTATATTGTGAAGCCTTGAGAGATGGTTCACAATGTTGAGGTATTGCATTAGCTTGGGAGAGTGGAAGGAAGATAACACAAAACTAAAAATCTTGGATTATAGAGATGGGAGGGTGATCTACCAAATAATAAGGAGAACAATTATTATTACTTGAAACTTCAAGGTGGGTGTTGGGTTGGATTATAGCTAGAACCTTACTGAAAATTTGGTGCAGCTCAGGGAACATATCCTTGACTACCATATAAAAAGAGGGAGTGGATCTTGTTAGAAAAATAGGTGTGCCCGTTTCACCATAGAAAACATAACAATATTGTCACCCAACCATAGGCACAAAGGCCACCCTTGAGCACCTTAACCTTGACACACATAATAATTCTAGAAGCAATCCAATAGCCAACCAAGGTAGCACACCTTTCTCTAAGGCTAGCGCACCAAGCAAGAATAACCAAAGACCAAGAAGAAAGTAAAAACCATAACCAAGAGACCAATTCACAACCGTTGCAGCTGCAACTGTCCTCTAGTCATGCACACTTATTGTCCTTATGCATTTGTGAGTGAGTGAGTGATAAATGAGCTCTATCACCCTCTATTTATACTTCTCTATCTCACTTGACTGGGTCGACTTCTCTTTCTGGAGGATAATAACTCAATATTATATATTCTCTTGAGTCGACTTGTCTTCTAGGGTTATTATCCAATGTTGTAGGGTTACTCTCGCTTCCCAGAATATTATAGTCTTGTCAAAGGTTACACGTGGAGGTTAATATCTCTCGCAACTACCATAATATCAACACTCCCTCCTAGCTAGGGAGGTATTAAAGGAAATGGTATTGAGCACAAAAAAAACCATTCAACCAGTAGCATCATCATCACCATCATCACCATGCAACTAGATAGTCTCCAGAACAATGCCATTCGATAGAACACAACTGTGTTTATTCATACTAGTATATAACTACTATCCAGTGCTATGCAACCACTCTTAGTAGCACACTGCTACTAACTAGTGACACACAATCACTGCCAGTGGATCACATCCACCACAATAGCATAGAACTACTATCCAGAGACATATAGTCTCTAAAACAATCATATCATCTGATATCGACCTGTATAAACAATATCATGATACAAATTGAGTCATATGGGCCATTCTTACACTCACATCTGTGAGATATGGAAGAGCATCTTCCCTCGTAAAGTGAAGCATCAGTCATGGGATATATGGACTATTCTGCTTAAGCATATAAGAATAATTGTCCCTAATTTTTGAACCTGGACCATTCACCTAATCGGTCCATTCCTCCGACACTAATAACAATGCAAAATGGAGAGAATGAATCTACCCTAGGGAATGAATTTCCTTGATTGATGAACCTGGACCATTAACCTAACTAGGTCATTCCTCCAACATTAATCACAATGCAACTTGGAGTGAATGAGTCCACCCTAGGGAATGATTGTTCCTAATTGATGAACCTGGACCATTCACCTAACTAGGCCATTCCTCTGACACTAATCATAATGCAACTTGGAGAGAATGAGTCTTCCCTAGGGAATGACTTCCCAGACCATTTCCTAAGGAAATGACTATCTTGCACCAACCTCCATAACATACCATTCTTCGAAACTTCTCACAACAGTGAACTTTGAAAGAATGACTGCCCAATGAGACATGCCATTCTACTTGACCACTAGTCAGAGTGACTGCCAAGAAGAATGAATTTCCTATACCATTCCCCCACACTAGCTGTAAGGGGAATCATTGTCTCTGGTACACCAAGAATCTATCGAACCATTTTCATTACAAAAATGACTGTTCGATCTGGACCATTTTGCAAATTGGAAAATGACTGTCCCTCAGAAATATCGAACCACTTTCCGCACTGTAAAGGAACTGCCCAACCTTGACCATTTTTCGAACTGGAAATTGACTGTCCATAAATCAATAACATATCAGTTCTCCCTCCCAACCTAGGAGTAATCACTTCCTTTTCCAATAAGGAAGGTGCCTCCATGAGCCCCAACTTGTCCCTTAAGTATGCAAACTTTTCATCTTGGAGAGAGGCTTTACCAAAATATCTGCTATTTTGTCATCTATGGAGATATACTAGAGACACGCTTCTCCCTTCTGGAATTTATCATAGAGAAAATAATTCTTGATATAAATGTGCTTCGACCTATCATGGAACAACGGGTTCTTTGAAATCTTCACACAGCTCTGATCATCACAATATATCACGGTCGAATCCAACACCTGATCAGACAGTCCAGAAACCTACTTATAGAACCACACTGCTTCCATTCAAGTATCACAATATGCAATATACTTTTCTTCTGCAATGCTAAGTGCAACAGACTTTTGTTTCCTGGTAGCCCATGATATGATGGAAAATATCAAATTGAAACATATCCAAGAAGCACTTCTTCTTCTATTTTCACTCCCTGCTCAATATGAATCAATGAATCCATGGCGTTGTACTCAAATGTTCCACAAAGAAATTTCAAGGCATGCTTTGCATTTATTCAATTCTCATGGGTGGGTTCCATTTGGAATTGGCTCAACATGTTCACAACAAAGAAAATGTCTGGCCTAATATTGATCGAATACATCAAAGAGCCAATCAACTGCTGATACAAGGACAAGTCTACTATATCAAAGTCTCTCAACTTCTTCAGATATCTCATCATGGAGGTTTTCCATGGATTTGAAATCCATCATCCCAGACTATTGAGTAACCATTATGATACACTTTCTATATCATAAGAAGTTTTTATCATGCTCCTGCTGTACTTGAGACACTCTCCATCAAGTTTCTTGAAGCCATACAATGTATTCTTCCATTTGCATACATGGGTCTCTTTCTGGTATACCTCAAAACCTTGATACTGCTCTACATAAGCTTCTTTCTCAATTTTATCTATTGGGAAGAACAATATTTTACATCCAACTGATGTAAAATTCAATCCATGGATACTGAAAGAGATATAAAAACTCATATAGAGGTATATATGGTTTACTGGAACAAGCTATCATCATAGTCTTCTCCCTCCTTCTGGGATAACCTCTAGTTCTGAATCTCGTCTTGTATCTATCCATGCTTATATTCATAATTCTTTTTCAAAATTTCTTACATACGCTGTTCTTCATCACATCTTCCATTTCTTCTGCTTGATTGCTTCTAGTGGGTTCAAACCATGTTGGTAGTCTTATGATTCTCTATATAATAACTGGTTGTTCTGGATTTTCTTTCTTTCTTTGAAATCTTCATGTTCTTCCTCATGTTCCTTTTTAACTTTGGGGTCCATGGTGTCTTTTATAGATTCCATGCCCTTTCTTCCTGAAGATTCCAACTTCTTCCTTTCATCATAGAGATGTAGATGGAAAAATAATAATTCTCAAGGCTTCTTTTTGAAGCAAAGCTTCTTCTAGAGTCAAACTGAACACATGCTGCTTATATGGCTCCTACTTCCAATGAAAAACATGGGCATATATTACATAGTCTTTTCATATTATTCTTCACTGGATCATATCATTTAGGATTATCTCCCTCCTAATACCGGCTCCATGCCTGAATGCATGCTCTTCTTTTGGAACTCTGTAATCAAATCCCTCCATCTAAGAGAGTCCATGCTTCCATCTGCATCCTTACTGCTTTTTGCAAAGTGTCACAAGTCTTATTCTGGTTTCCTCTTGATTACTAAATTCTTTCTTGTATAACTCCTTCTAGGTCTCTTCAATTTTGATTCTGATTGTGGCCTATCTGGTAGTTGTTTCTTATATAATAGATTCCTCAATAATTTTGTCACCAGATATTGTTAACATACTTCATATTTTTCATGTATATTGCTTGACTAGTATTCATTGCAATAGAAATCCTTATCTTGTTATTCTTCCATAGGTATCGTTTCACTAACCATATTATCTTCTAATAAATAGATACATATGATATGTACATGGACTATGTAAACATGGTGTGTACAAGAATTATGTTACAGAAGAATATTTTTACCTTGACTAGAAGAAGAAGTTAGATTCATCCTGCTTGGATTTCTTTGAGGGTTCCTTTTCTTCGGCAACTGTTGCTTCATGTGTTTCCTTCCTTTTATTTAACTCAGGACAATGGTTCCTGTAGTAACCATATTTTCAACAATTGATGCATTATATTTTTTACATATCATTTTCTTGATTTGGTTTCTTCCTTGAACCAAACTTCTTCTTATTCTTGAAATTCTTGAACTTTGTTGTGAATTCTTGATCATCATCTTTCTTTTGGGATTTATCTTTTGCACCAATCCTTGATTCTTCTTGTGCACAACAAATCCAAAGCTCTTCAAATGTTGTATACTCCATTCTTGTGTTCATTCTTGTGGAAAATACATCCCATGTCTTGGTAAGACCATTAAGTACAATATTTACTAGTTCCTTTTCTGAAATGATTTCCTCAATAGCTTGTAGTTTATATCTTACCTGAGATATTTTTACAAAGTATGATTTTATGCTATCATCATCATTCATTTTCATGTCACAGAGCTCATTCTTCAGACTCATCACTTGTCCAATATTTCTGACTAAGAATAGGTTAGTTAGGGCATCATACATCTTCTTAGATGATTCAAGATGATATATGTAGGGTATCAAGTGGTATTTTACAGAGTCCACTATGATAATCATAGCGTTGATGTCATTGTTCTTGAACTTCTCCATAACTGCAATGTTCTAAGGTTCCTTCTCTTTTCCTGCTTCAAACTGTGGTTCCATGATCATGCCTTTCACAATATCCAACACTTTATTCTTGGCAAGGATGAGGTCAATCCTTGTCTTCCATGATCTGAAGTTAGAAGCCCCTTCTAACTTGTTTTATGAATTCATAGAGTAAGTCATCAGTGCTTTGACTTGTTCACCCTTTGAATTTGACTTGGTCAACCTTTGAATTTGACCAAAAACTCAAACTTGATGCCTTGTCTTGCTGAGAGTACCATGAGGTGCACTAGGCTAGGGTGCACTAGGCTATCCATGAATTAGGTCAAGATTTTCACTAAAGGTGCCTCTACAAGAGGGTTAGGGTTTTATTGCTGCATCAAAACTTTGACTGCAACTGAGAAAATCCTCCCAATCTATATTCCAGCGATTAGACTATCTGAAGATAGTGTGGGACCATAACCTGTTAGAAAAATAGGTGTGTTTGTTTCAACATAGACAATATAACAATATTGTCACCCAACCATAGGCACAAAGGCCACCCCGAGCACCTTAACCTTGAAAGACAAAATAATTCTGGAAGAAATCCAATAGCCAACCAAGGGAGCACACCTTTCTTCAAGGTTAGCATACCAAGAAAGAATAACCAAATACCAAACAGAAAGTGCAAACCGTAACCAAGAGACCAATTCACCACTGCTGTAGTTGCAATTTTCCTCCAGTAATGCACACTTCTTGTCCTTATGAAGTTATGAGTGAGTGAGTGACAAATGAGATCTAAACTACTTGGGAAGAATAGTCTTTTACATCCAACTAATGTAAAATTCAATCCATGGATAATGCAAGAGATATAACAACTCATATAGAGGTATATATGGTTTACTGGAACAAGTTGTCGTCATAGTATTCTCCCTCCTTCTGGGAGAACCTCTAGTTCTGAATCTTGTCTTGTATCTATCCATGCTTCTATTCATAAGTCTTTTTCAAAATTTATTACATACACTGTTCTTCATCACATCTTCCATTTCTTCTGCTTGACTGCTTCTAGTGGGTTCAAATGATGCTGGTAGTCTTATGATTCTCTGTATAATAACTTGTTATTTTGTCTTTTCTTTCTTTCTTTGAAATCTTCATGTTCTTCCTCATATTCCTTTTTAACTTTGGGGTCCATGGAGTATTCTATAGATTCCATGCCCTTTCATCCTGAAGATTCCAACTTCTTCCTTTCATCATAGAGATGTAGATGGAAAACTAAGAATTCTCAAGGCTTCTTTTTGAAGCAAATCTTCTTCTAGAGTCAAACTGAACACATGCTGCTTATTATGGCTGCTACTTTCAATGAAAAACATGGACACATATTACATAGTATTTTCAGTTTCTTCTTCACTGGATCATATCATTTAGGATTAGCTCCCTCCTAATCCCGGATTCATGTCTGAATGCATGCTCTTCTTTCGAAATTCTGTAATCAACTCCCTCCATCTAAGAGAGTCCATGCTTCCGTCTGCATCCTTACTTATTTTTACAAAGTGTCACAAGTATTATTCTGGTTTCCTCTTGATTACTGAATTCTTTTGGTTTGAATCCTTCTGGGTCTCTTCAAGTTTGATTATGATTGTGGCCTATATGACAATTGTTGCTTATACAATAGATTCCTCAGGCATGTTGTCACAATAGATTGTTAACACACTTCATCTTTTTCGTGTATATTACTTGACTAGTATTCATCATAATATCAATCCTTATCTTGTTATTCTTCCATAGGTATTGTTTCACTAACCATATTACCTTCTAAGAAATAGATACACATGATATGTACAAGGACTATGTAAACATGGTGTGTACAAGAACTATGTTACAAAAGAATATTGTTACCTTGACTATAAGAAGAAGTCTGATTCATCCTGCTTGGCTTTCTTTGAGTTTTCCTTTTCTTCGACAACTATTGCTTCTTGTGTTTCCTTCCTTTTCTTTAAATTAGGACAATGGTTCCTGTAGTGACCATATTTTCGACAATTGAAGCATTATATTTTTGACATATCCTTTTCTTGATTTGGTTTCTTCCTTGAACCAAACTTATTCTTATTCCTGAAATTCTTGAACTTTGTTGTGAATGCTTGATCATCATCTTTCTCTTGGGATTTATCTTTTGCGCTAATCCTTGATTTTTCTTGTGTACAACAATTCCAAATCTCTTCGAATGTTGGATACTCCATTCTTGCGGCAAATACATACCATGTTTTGGTAAGACCATTAAGTACGATATTTACTAGTTCCTTTTCTGGAATGATTTCTTCAATAGCTTGTAGTTAATCTCTTAGTTGAGATATTTTTACAAAGTATGATGTTATGTTGCCATCATCATTCATTTTCATGTGACGGAGTTCATTCTTTAGACTCATCACTTGTCCAATATTTCTGAACGAGAATAGGTTAGTTAGGGCATCATACATCTTCTTAGATGAGTCAAGATGAGAGATGTAGGGTATCAAGTGGTGTTTTACAGAGTCCACTATGATACTCATAGCGTTGATGTCATTTTCCTTGAACTTCTCCATAACTGCAACGTTATAAGGTTCCTTCTCTTTTCCTGCTTCAAACTGTGGTTCCATGATCATGCCTTTCACGATATCCAACACTTTATTCTTGGCAAGGATGAGGTCAATCCTTGTCTTACATGCTCTGAACTTAGAAGCCCCTTTTAAGTTGTTTTATGACTTCATAGAGTAAGTCATGACTGCTTTGACTTGATGAACCTTTGAATTTGACTTGGTCAACCATTGAATTTGACCAAAAACTTAAACTTGACTCCTTGGATTGCTGAGAGTACCATGAGGCACGCTAGGCTAGGGCACACTAGGCTATCTAGGAATTAGGTCAATCTCTTCACTTAAGGTGCCTCAACAAGAGGGTTAGGGTTTTGTTTCTGCATCAAAACTTTGACTACAACTTCAACTGAGAACATCCTCCCAATCTATTTTTCCTCGGTTAGACTATCCAAAGATAGTGTGGGCCCATAACCTATTAGAAAAATAGGTGTGATCATTTCAACATAGACAATATAGCAATATTATCACCCAAACATAGGCACAAAGGCCACCCCTGAGCACCTTAACCTTGACAGACAAAATAATTTCAGAAGCAATCCAATAGCCAACCAAGGGAGCACACCTTTCTCCAAGATTAGCGTACCAAGCAAGAATAACCAAATACCAAGCAGAAATTCCAAACCATAACCAAGAGACGAATTCACTACTGTTGCAGTTGCAACTGTCCTCCAATCATGCACACTTCTTGTCCTTATATAGTTGTGAGTGAGTGAGTGACAAATGAGCTCTAGTGCCCTCTATTTATACTGCTCTATCTCATTTGACTGGGAAGAATTTTGTTTCTGGAGGCTAATAACTCAATATTAAATATTCTTGTGAGTTGACTTGTCGTCTAGGGTTATTATCCAATGTTTTAGGGTTTCTCTTGCTTCCTGGAACATTCTAGTCTTGTGAAAGGTTACATGTGGAGGTTAATACCTCTCACAGCTACCATAATATCAACAGATCCATGTGTGGGCTATACAATATTGCAAGAGAAGGGAATGGATCCTTGTATGGAGCTATGAAAGCTAGGAAATATGCTTTGATACCAAAATGATAAGGCGCTTATTTACGTCGAAGAGTAATTTTTAGAAATCTATTCCATATTGCAAAAACAATCACTCTTTTATTAGTTGTGAATTGTTTATATAGATCATTAAAAGCACTCTTCTATTGGTTGTGAATTGTTTATATAGATATTTACAATCATGAAATTGACAAAGTAAAAAATAGCTGACCTTGATGTCCACAAAATAAAAAAATAACTAATCTAGTTGTTCTTGACAAGGTCATAATTAACTAAAAAACATAAATGCGTGGAGTTGAATCTCAACATGCTTACATTTATTAATAAATAAACTAAAGAGGCAACTTATCTTGCTATCCTAGGTGCACTCCTAATATCTTATTTAATTTTGTAAGTATGTAGGCCTTGTGTTTTCACATGGGTCAATTTCGTGTGACACAAGTGTTTAGTGATTGCACTCTTTTATTTCTTCCTGAAATAAAAAAGAAGAAGTTATTTTCTCTTTGGAAAAAAAAATAATGAATATGAAGAATAGCTACATTGTGGATTATACTTATAAAATAACATGATTTAAAATTGATTAATAACTTTATTTATGCCGAAAGGCGTACACCTATTGACAATGGGCACAATTAATGATCTTTTAATCTTAAATTCTAATTTGATGGCTAAGCATTGAAGATGCTGGCATATTCTTAGTCATCCTCCAAAATCAATGCTTCAGATTTTTTGTTCATAACTTCCTTGCATTTATGAAGGCACCCGTTAACATGTTTACTTTTTTACATTTACCTAATCACATTATAAATTTACTATAAAAATACATAATTGCCACATTCAAATGATTAAGGAGGATTAAAATATATGCATGCCACGTTTATATCATTAAAAAACACTCTGCACACATTTCATTTTGATGTCACTCATTCATTTTTTATATCTGAAAGGTCGTTTGATGCCACAACCTGCACAGACGTTTAATATTCACCTGTCATTATCCAGAAAACACTCAAATCATACCATACCTTTGGTGTGCATGGGGTAATTTCTGTCATGTTGTTTATGTGCACTTTGTGTTGGAGTCGGCTCAGTCACGACTCTTGTTCTGAATGGAACCCTTTCGGTGTTCTCCAGCCGCGAGTCGGTTGTGCTAGTTAATATAAATGTCGGAGAAAGTTCTGACT
Source organism: Picea abies (assembly GCA_900067695.1). Taxonomy (NCBI): domain Eukaryota; kingdom Viridiplantae; phylum Streptophyta; class Pinopsida; order Pinales; family Pinaceae; genus Picea; species Picea abies. The sequence goes on from CBVK0100154028.1 coordinate 10,812, forward strand.
TGAGTGGACTTAAGGTTAAGAAAATGTATTTCCTCTTTATTTTCTTAACCTTATCCATGGCTTCTCTCAACTTTAACTTCTTTTTCGACATGAGATAATCTGAGCTAGAGACCGTGATATTGAGCATGCCCTCTTTTAATTCAAAGTCTGCAACAACTCAGTCTCCTTCATTCATAACAATTGACATCATCACAATCTTTGGCTCTTGCACTTCCTCCACTACATCGAAGTGGAAAGGGACAGATCCACTACATCGAAGTGGAATCAAGAAGTGAGGAGGAGGATGAGGATATTGAGGCACAGACAGATACTGATTCAGAGACCGAGACCACTCATGAGCCCAAGAAGTAGCCAAAGAAACCTTAGATACTGGTAAGGGCACAACCCAAGGAGGAGGAAAAACCTCGTAGACAGGTGAAAGGGGGAACCATAGCCACCCTTTCAGGAGTACCCAGGTACAACACTCTCAAGCTCAAGGGCCTTGTACAGGCGCAACACATGACAAATTTAGTTGATGGTGGGGCCAGCCACAACTTCATATATGCGTCCTTAGTATCCAGGACGAGGTTATGCACATAGGAGTTTGAGGGATTCCATGTGGCAGTGGCTGATGGATACACGATGACATGTTTGGACATGATCCCCAAACTAGAGGTCAAACTAGAAAACTACGCCTTGACATACACCTTCTATGTAGTTGACCAATCATATACTGATGTCGTGTTAGGGGTACATTGGTTATATTCATTGGGAGAGATTGGGTTCAACTATCATACGTTGACCATGAGCTTCAGATATGCCAGTGGATCGCGAGTTGTGTTGAGGGGCATGTCTATAGGAGCACCTCGAGCAGTATCGACAAAGAGGATGGAATAGATCTTTCGTCACGGAGATGTGGCTTACGCAATAGAGTGTTTGATCACTAGGCGGAAGGATTCCAAGGGTAGGAAGAATTACCACCCATAGATCAAATAACTTTTGGGTAGGTATGAGTCAGTATTTGGGTCGATACCACTAGGGAGACCGCCAGACAGGGGTTTTGAGCACATGATTGAGTTAGAGGTAGGTCCTACACTATTGATTACAACACCCTACAGGCACGCCAAGAAATTCAAGGATGAGATTGAGAAAACAATCAAAGAATTGCTTGCTATGAGGCACATCAGGCCCAACATGAGTCCTTTTTCATCTTCAGCCATCTTGGTACTGAAGAAGGATGGAATGTTACAGATGTGCATCGATTACAGAGCGCTCAACAATAGAACGATCAAGAATCATTACCCCATTCCACACATATATGAGATGATGGATGAGTTACATGGGACATACTTCTTCACTAAGATTGATCTACGCTCAGGATACCATCAGATCAACATCATGGAGCAAGACATTGAGAAGACAACGTTTCGGTGCCATTTTAGACACTTTGAGTTCTTGGTCATGGCATTTGGATTGACCAACAGACCAACCACTTTCCAGTCTTGCATGAATGATATATTTAGAGGATAGTTGAGGAAGTACATCCTAGTATTCTTCGATGACATATTGATCTACAACAAGACATGGGATGAGCATCTAACACATTTGGGGGAGGTCTTGGGTATTATGCAAGCATAGTCTTTATATGCCAAGGAATCCAAATGTTAATTTGGCATGAGAGAAATACTATACTTGGGACATATCATCAATGGGTAGGGAGTACAGGTTAATCAGGAAAAGATCAGGGCCATTTTGGATTGGCCAATGCCCAAGAATCTCACAGAGCTGAGAGGATTCTTTGGGTTATGCAGTTACTACAGGTAGTTCGTCAAGGGTTTTTCACAGTTGGGAGCACCACTCATAGACTTGACCAAGAAGGGTGATTTTCATTGAACAGATGACTCACAACAGACATTTGACAAAATGAAGGAGATTATGAGCACATTCCCTATTCTAGACCTCCCAGACTTCTCGCAGCCATTTGACTTAGAGTACAACACATCGGGGATGGGGATTGGAGCAATTTTGATGCAGGGGGGCCACCCCATCGTGTTTGAGAGAAGAAAGCTCAACGATTCAGAGAGTCTCTATCCTATTTACGATAAGGATATGCTAGCGATCATGCATGCCTTAACCAAATTCATGCAGTATCTGGTTGGCAGCAGGTTTGTAGTGAAGATTGATCATAACACTCTCAAGTATTTCCTTGATCAGAAAGACCTCAGTGAGAGGAAACAAAAGTGGTCTCAAAGATCCAAGCCTTTGAATTTGACATTGAGTATGTCAAGGAAAAAAGGAATATCATGGCAGATGCCTTGTCCAGTAGGTCAACATGATGTTCGATGATGGACATTTGTACAGATTGGAAAGCTCATTTGTTGGTGGAATACTCCAATTTTTTTTTGCTTGTGAGGTGATGGACAGATAGGTGATTGATGATAGATACTGGGTTCTTGATGATGTCATTTTCTACAAGGACCGGATCTACTTGGTTCCAAAATCCACCCTCAAGGGGAAAATTATAAAGGTATGTCATGATTCGCCTACAATAGGGCATCAAGGGTACTTCAAAACATATAGGAAGATTAGGGAGAGAGTCTCATGGAAGGGTCTCAAGGATGATGTACTGAAACACATATGAGAGTGCATGAATTGTCAGTAGAACAAGTCTGAGCAGACACACCCTGCAGGGCTACTACAACCTCTACCCATTCAAGAGAAGAAATGGGAGAGAATTTCCATGGATTTCATTACAGGCCTTCCTAGAGTGCAAGGAAAGGACTGTATATTTGTGGTGGTCGACAAACTAACCAAATTTTCACATTTCTTCACCATACCCACAGACTACAAGGCCATACAGGTAGTAGAGTTGTTTTTCAGGGAGGTATTCCGGTTGCATGGGTTACCTCGACAGATAGTCAGTGATAGAGATGGGCGCTTCATCAATGCATTTTGGTAGAAGATTTTCATCTTGATATACACAGAGCTAGCCATGAGTACTGGCTACCACCCATATACATATGGCTAGACAGAGATCCTCAACAAATGGGTGGAAGGGTATCTGAGGAACTATGTGGGGGGGAAACAATGCACTTGGGTGAGATGGTTATATATGGGTGAGTATTGCTACAACAAAACTTACCATATGTCTCTCAGGATGTCACCGTTCAGGGCATTGTATGGATACAATGCACCCTCCTTTATGGAGACTGTGTTTGGGGACAGTAGGGTCCCGGGGGCCAAGGACTGGGTGGAGGAGAGTGAGAGGATTCTTCAATCAGTAAGAGAGAACTTGTAGTTAGCTCGTAACCAACATAAGATATATGTAGCAAATTTGAGCACAGTTTTGAGGTAGGGGATTTGTTTTTTCTACGATTACAACCATACAGAAAGTCCTCCTTGAAGAGGAGCGGATTAGAGAAGATGAAGCTGAAGTTCTACGGGCCATACATAGTCATCAGGAGGATAGGCGAGGTGGCATATGAGCTAGAGATACCGAAAGGTAGAAATATTCATAACGTCTTTCACGTCTCTTGCCTTAAAAATGTTGTGGGACAACAGGTTAGCATTTCAAAGGACTTGCCACCCTTGGATGAGGAGGGTCAGTTGGAGCTAGTGCCAGAGGAGGTACTAGATCAGAGAGAGTGCATATTGAGGAGCAGGATCATTAGAGAGTGCATGGTTAGATGGAGGGGTCTTCCAGTGGAGGATGCCACATGGGAGGGAGAGCATATCCTACAACACCCATGATTGATGTTACTTGAGGATAAGCAATCTTGGGAAGGGAGGACTGTGATGTCCCGTTCCCAAGAGTAGGCCAACACGGAGTGACTTAGTAGTATATGTGTTCTCATAGACTATAGTCAGGGCACAAACAAGGAATAAGATGGAGAAATAAGGTGGAATTGATGGCTAAATGATGAATTAAACCAAAATACTTAGGAAAAGTCACTTAAGCCTGAGTCAACGAAGAATTAGAATGAAAATGTGCTAAAGGGGGACTTAATTAATTAATTATTCACCTTAGGAGGAAAAGCGCCTAACTTAAGTGAGGTCAATGGTGAATTAGATTGAGAAAGGCATAAAGGGAGGAATTTTACCTAATTCCTCATCATGCATTGTTATGATTTGATGTTGAGAGTTCCTAGAGGAGGATGAGAGTTGACCTTGCTGTTTTGTGGATTTCTGGAGGAAACCACCACCATTGATCGGTTTCGGTGTTGAGAGACACACCCTAGGAAAGACACACCCTGTTACATTAAAACCCCAGGGTGTTGAGAGACACACCTTGTTACATTAATACATTATTAAGTAATACATTGCTAAATTATCAATACTCTACTAAAGTAATACATTAATAATACATTATTAAAGTATTAATACATTTATTGAAAATGACTAATATGGTTGACCATGATCATGGTTTCTTATGGTCATGACTATGAATTTCATTGATACATTACACTATATTGAAAAGATTTAATTTAATTGATTAATATATTAATATGTTTTTAATAAATACATTACTAAAGTATTTATACATTAAGACATTGATAAAATATTAATAATCAAATAAAATAATACATTAATAAAGTAGTAAGAAATTAACAAAGCATTAATGCATTATAACATTCATATAATGTATAAATTAAAGTATAAATTTGCATTAAAGTATAATGTAACTTATTAATTAATTGATACATTGATAATGTAATGTATTAATTAATTAATACATTAATGTATAATGTAACATATTAAAGTACTAATACATTAATAATGTTATTTATTAATTAATTAACACATTAATACACTCATATGGCTATGTGATGAACATAAATGTCATATGTTCATTGTATGTCATATGGCTATGTGATGAAATTCAATGTCGTATATTCATCACATTGCGATGACGTGACATTTATTTCGATGATAGGGACATGTTCATCAAATTACGACGCCGTGAAATTTTTTGTCAGATTATGATGACAGGATATTTGTGTCACATTGTAGCAACGAGGATATGTTCATCACATTAGGACGATGAGGATATGTTCGTCACATTGCAACAATATGGCTATGTTCATCACATTGCGATGATGAGGCTATGTTCATCACACTGCGACAACATGGTTATGTTCGTCATATTGTGATAACATTGTTATGTCCAGTTATGTTTTCCACATTGCGACAATATGGTTATGTTCGTCACATTGTGGCAATGTGGTTATGGCCAATCATGTTCGTCACATTGCGACAATATGGTTATGGCCAATCATGTTCATCACATGCGACAATATGGTTATGTTTGTCACATTGCGATAATGTGGTTATGGCTAGTCACATTCACCACATTGAGATAATGTGGTTATGGCTAGTCACATTCACCACATTGCGACCATATGGTTATGTTCGTCACATTGCGATAATCTGATTATGGCCAGTCATGTTCGTCACATTGCGAAAATATGGTTATGCTCGTCACATTGCGATACTTGGTGCTATGTTTGCCAAATTGAGAGACTCAATGCCATGTTAGTCACATTGCGATATTCGAGGCTATGTTCGTCACATTCTGGCAATATGGTTATGTTTATCACATTGCGACAACAAGGCTATGTTTGTCATATTGTGACAATATGGCAATATTCGTCACATTATGACAACAATACTATGTTCGTCATATTGCGACGATAGGGCTATGTTCGACACATTGTGAACAATATGGTTATGTTCATCACATTGCGTTGACGAGGCTATGTTCATCACATTGCAAACAATATGGTTATGTTCATCACATTGCAATGACGAGGCTATGTTCATCACATTGTGATAATATGGTTATGTTCATCACATTGTGACAATATGGTTATGGCCAATCATGTTCGTCACATTGCGACAATATGGTTATGTTCATCACATTGTGATAATGTGGTTATGACCATTCACGTTCGTCACATTGTGACAATATGGTTATGTTCATCATAGTGCAATAATGTGGTTATGGCCAGTCATGTTCATGACATTGCGACAATATGGTTATGGCAAGTCATGTTCGTCACATTGCGAGACTTGATGCTATGTTCATCAAATTGAAAGACTCGACACTATGTTCGTGACATTGTGAGATTCAGGGCTATGTTCGTCACATTCTAGTAACATGGTTATGTTAATCACATTGTGATGGCAAGACAATGTTCGTCAAATTGTGACAATATGTGTAGTGTTCCCAAGCCAATTTTTTCACTTGGAACACTAACTAACCACTGATTTACTTGTTTGTTTGTCTATTTTTGTAGGTTGGCCTCTGAATTTTTGGCCTTAGAGTTATATTTAGTTATTAAACACAGATCTAAAGGTAAACTCAATGCAAACACAAGATCTAACCATCACACAAGATCTAACCAGTACACAAGATATGGAACCCAAAAACATAGATCTGACCTTTATTATTATGGAAAGCAAGAACCTAATACAAAGTGGATGAAGATATGGAATAACATCAAATGGCTCCAAGAGATAACATATGAGTTGCTAAAAAATTCCCCTGGAAATAAAAACAAGCCTCCAAAGGCTGAATATATAATGAAGGCCAAATACACTAAGGACCAGGGTCACGTCCAACCTCCCTGGCTGCTGGCACATCCTGCTGAATATATGAGAAGGCCAAGATTTCATCCCAATTGAAGGAGAACTCCAAATGATGCCAAACTCCATAGAAATATATATTAGGGAAAGAGGAAGCCTTCCCTGAAGTCTGAAGTCCAAATGACAAGTTTTGCCCCTCCAAACTGCTGAAACCCTAATCAAGATTGCACCCTCCTGAAACCCTGAAGTGCCCAATAATTCGGCCCTGATGAAGGAAGCCTCCAAATCCCTTGAAACTCTCTAGAAAGATAGATCGAGCTGCCAAAATCCACTAGGAGAAGTCTTAGGGTCAAATCTGAGGTGTAACCCCCTCAAACTAACAAGATCTGAATCACAGTTCTGCCCTCCTTCTCTCAAAACCATCCCAAAGCTATAGATAATAATCTAGCCAAAGTAACCCTCCAAAAATGCTCCCAAACTGATGAACAGGGCCTTGAAAGTAATACCCAGATGCTAGAATGTCACTAGACCATGTCATAAGGCTGGATCAAACTCTTCTTCATGAAATGATGCGCCCCTGCTGGAAAACCCCCAAGGGTACAAATTTGCTGCCCTCTTGGATCGATGATGGAACCTATGAAGACTATAGAATGGCGTGGGTGGAGTATTTCATCCCCGAGACCAAGCTTGGAACAAGGTGAGTGGAATCTTTCACCACTGAGTTGTTCTCTAGGGTTTGTAATATCAAAACCCTCAAAAGTGTGTGCTCAAGAGCTAAATAACCAAATGCAACAATATCCAATATGAGTGAGAGGTGTTCCCTAGCCTTTCCTTTATACTTCCATTCTATTTCCCTGTTGAGTTAGTTAATCCCTAGGTTCAACTCCTAGCTCAACCTCAAGCTTCTAATTCTTCATTGAGTTACTTTTTACCCTTTTTTACCTTTTTCCAAGTCAACCTCAAAATATAACAATGGGTTAGTTGACCTTTCCCCATGCTTCCTGAGACTATGGTCTAGTGGGGATGACTAGACCACTAAGTCTTCCCAGACCTCTTCATCAATAGGTGGGGGAAATTACAGTCTCCCTTGCAATTCCGAACTTGTTTCTCATATCAATTGTTCATTCTCCCACGTGGCATCCTCAATGGGAAAATCCTTCCATATGATTAAGTATTCTTTTATGCTTCTCCTCCGGATTTTCTTCTCCCGAACCTCCAATATTTCCTCTGGTACCAGTACCAATTTCCCCTCTTCATCTAGAGGTGGCAACACCTCCAATGGGGTGATGTGTTGGCTGATGGTCCTCTTTAGGCAGGACACATGGAAAACATTGTGTATCCTGCTACCCTGTGGGAGCTCTAGAACATAAGCTACAACCCGTACCTTTCTGCTGATCTTGTAGGGCCCAAAGAATCGGGGTTAAAGATTTTTTGCTCCACTCCTTTTGATAGAAGCTTGTCTATATGGTTGGAACCTTAGGTAGACCAAGTCACCGACCTCAAAAGTACGCTCTACCCTGTGTTTGTCTGCTTGGACCTTCTGTTGATTCTATGCCCTCTGTAGGTTATCCTTCAATTCCCTGAGGATGTCCTAGCTCTGCTGCACCCAATCTTGTAAAATTGGGGCTCTGTTGTCCCCAAAAGAAATCTCTATAAAAGAGAGTGGGTCATAATTGTACAATGCCCTGAATGGATTCATGCCTATGGAAATGTGATAGGTGGTGTTGTAACTGTATTCCCCCAAGTGTATCCATCTAACTCATGCCTTCTTCTTCCCTGCTACATAGTTCCTGAGATAGCCTTCTACCCATTTGTTGACTATTCCAGTTTGTCCATCAGTCTGAGGGTGATAGCTAGTGCTAGGTGTCAAGGCCATACCAACCAATCTGAATAACTCTTTCCAAAAATTTCTCATAAATTGGATATCCCTATCACTGACAATGTTTTTGGGTAGACCATGTAGTCTGAAGACCTCTTTGAAGAATAATTTAGCCACCTGTGTTGCACTGAAGTTCTTAGCAATGGAGAAGAAGTGTTCAAATTTAGTCAACCTGTACACCACTACGAAGATACAATTCTTACCCTGTTCCCTTGGCAACCCTGTGATGAAGTCCATGGAGATTCTCTCCCATTTGTGCTCTAGGATGGGTAGAGGTTGTAGAAGTCCTGCTGGATGAGTGTGCTCATCCTTATTTTCCTGACAAGTAGTACACTCCTTGATGTGATTCATCACATCCTCTTTGAGGCCCTTCCATGAGAACCTTTCCCTTACTTTCCTGTATGTTTTGCCAATCCCTTGGTGCCCTTCAACTGGTGAGTCTTGACAAGCCTAGAGTATCTTGGCCTTGAAGGTTGATTCAGGAACCAAAAAGATTTGGCCCTTGTAATAAATGATGTCATCTATGACTCTAAAGTTATCATCCTATATTTTCCCATCTAGCAGCTGACAAGCGAACTGATTTCTGGAATATTCCACCAAGAGGTTAGACTTCCAATCAATTGATATATCTTTCATGGCATAAACTGATGGCCTCCTGGATAAAGCATTTGCAACTACATTGTTCTTCCCCTTGACAAATTCAATGTCAAAATCATAGGCTTGTATCATGCTGACCCAGTTCTATTATCTCTCATTCAATTCCTTCTGTTCCAAGAAGTACTTAAGGATGTTGTGATACGAACTCACCACAAATCTTGCTCCCACCAAGTAATGTATAAATTTGGCCAAGGCATGCATGATGACCAACATTTCTTTATTGTAGATAGTGTACAGAAGCTCAGGGCCTCTCAACTTTCGGCTCTTATAGGCAAGGGGACGCCTATTCTGCATCAATATGACTCTAATGCCCTCTTTAGATGCATCACACTCTAATATGAAGGGTTGGCTGAAATATGGCAAGGCTAAAACTGGGCATGTGCTCATTACCTTTTTCATCTTGTCAAATGTAAACTGTCCTTCACTCCATCTGAAAGCCCCGTTTTTGGTCAAATCGGTCAAGGGTTCACAATGTTGTGAGAGCCCTTTGATGAAATTCCTGTAATAAGTGCAAATGCTTAGAAATCCCCTCAATTCTATAATAGTTTTGGGTGTGGACCACTCAACTATCGCTTGGATCTTCTTCTGATGTACATGTACCCCTTTAAATCCAATAATATGTCCCAAGTAGAGGACCTCTGTCATCCCAAATTCACATTTTGACTCCTTGACATACAAGGATTGGCCCTCCATGATAGTTAATATCTGTTCCACATGATGAAGGTGTTCCTCCCACGTCTTGCTATAGATTATCAAGTCATCAAAGAACACAAGATGATGCTTCCTCAACTGCTTGTTGAAGACATGGTTCATATAGGACTGAAATGTGGTTGGTGCATTGGTTAATCCGAATGACATCACTAAGAATTCATAGTGGCCGTAGTGACACCTGAAATAAGTCATAGGGATGCCCTCCTCCCTCATTTTGATTTGATGGTAACCAGAGCACAAGTCAATCTTCGTGAAGTAAACAACCCCATGGAGCTCATCCAATATCTCATCAATCCTAGGGATGGGATACTAGTTTTTGATAGTCTTCTTGTTTAATGCCCTGAAGTCAATGCACATGTGCATGGTTCCATCATTCTTCTTGACCAATACCACCGAAGAGGAAAAATGGCTGGAACTTGGTCTAAAGTGACCCATATCTGATATTTCTTTGGTGGCCTTCTCTATTTCTTCCTTTTACTTCTTTGGGTGTTTGTAAGGTGTGGTGATGAATGGATTCTCCCCTTCCTCCAACTCAATGATATGCTTAAATCCCCTGTTTGGTGACACACCTGGTGGGATAGGTCCAAACAGTTTACTGTGTTTGTCAATGATCCTCTGTATCTTTAGTGCATAGTGAACATTTCCCTTTTTTTCCACACGTGCCAAGATCTTTCACTCAACAACATACACAACCTCCTCTCCTCTGAAAATGGCCTCCATCCTCTTTGTTGTAACTACCTTGGTTGTGTTGCCTGTCATGGCTTTGAGGACTACGTTTCTTCCACTCTCCTCTGTGAAATACATCTCCATAGTTTTGTAGTTGGTTGTGATAGGCCCCAACGTGCTAAGCCACTGTACTCCAAGGATTATGTTTGTGTCCGGGAGGTCCATCACATAAACATCATGTACCAAATTGTGCCTACCCAGTGTAAGCTTCATCCCTGGAATGTACCTGTTACAAGGCATGGTGCTTCCTCTTACTACCTCCACCTTGAATCCTTCAAACTCAACTATGGGTATATACCTCCTCTGTAGCAACGATGAGTCAATGAAGTTGTGAGAAACAACCCCATTAATGAGCACTGACACCTTTTCCCCTTGCAATACTCATCTCATCCTAAAGGTGTTGTATTTGGGCACCCCACTGATGGATGCCAATGTAGCTCTCTCCTCTGCTACACTGTCGTTACCTATAGCCTCCTCCTCTGCAATTTCGGTGGTGGCTGCCTCCATATTCTGGATGTGGACGAATTTCTCCTCCTCTTGATTATCTGATGTCACCTAAATGTAATGCACTTGGCCACAACCCATACACTTGTGGGATGGGTTCCATGGATCTTTGCATGTGTAGCATAGATGTTTCCTTCTCAGTTCTCTTCTAGTATTCTCATCCATCCTACCTTGTCCCTTGTCAAACCCCCTTGGGTTTATTTAGAGGTCTTTGGTCTCTCCCTATGATATTTAGAGGTGGTCTAGGTACAAATTTTAGTTTTGCAGCTGGACCTAGATCTCTCATCCTCCAAATAGAATCCTACAGGTTGGTAGGCTTAAAATCCTTAACCCAACCCTTCAAGGGTTCCATCAAACCCTCAGTGAAGAGCACCATGATTCTAGACTGTGACACATCCTACACCATGACTGCTAGCCTCTGGAATTCCTCAATATACACCTTCGGTGCTCCTATTTGTCTGAGCTATGTTAGTTCTCTGAAATGTAGCTCAGGATCCCCCTGGTCAAACCTGTCAATGAGTCTCTGAGTAAACTCTGTGTATTCCACTATCTAATTGTGGCCAAGTGTGGTCAATCTGTGATACCACAAATCATGAGATTTTCCATCCAAATACATGCTGGCAAATTTGATGGCCTCCATCTCCAAAATAGGGTTAAGTTGCAGGTAAGTGTCTAGTTTTTGTACCCACGCCTGTGCAGTCATCTTGGCCGAACCATCAAAGTAAGGAATATTGATCTTCCTGACCCTACGCTCAAACTCATAGCTGCTCCTATGGTACAACATGGGATTTTTTCTAAATTTTAATCCACATAACTGATTTAGGTTGATCTGACTCTGAACCGGTATGCTCAGTGAGTTGTACTCCCTGGAATATTGCTCAAACAGATCGTCAAACTCATCTATGTGGTTTTGATGTGTGGGTTCATCTGTGAATGAGGGTAATTATGGCCTAGAAGTATCCCTGCTACCTGTCTATCCCTATGGTGCTCCCCCTCCATGGCTTCCCTCAGAATGATGATAAGGAATGTGTTCCTGTTGATACCTTTTCCCTCCAAGCAATCCACTAGTTTCCTTATTAGCATAAGATTCTGGACCTTTCCCCCTGTGATTCATTGCCATCAACAATTTGACTATCCTTGTTTGGTTTTCATCTACCTTACTTAAGGTATCTGATATTTCATCTTGACCCCTATGGTTTGTCTCTTAGTTTTCCTGTAAGTGGTTGACCAAAGTACTCTCTGTCTGGTTTATGGATTTACGAAACTCATGTGCTAATATTTCCAAGCCTTGTGGCTCACTGTCATCACCTGAACCCTCCATATCGGCTTCTGCCTCACTTGTCTGTTTCTTCCTTTTGCCCATATAAATTCCATTGAATTTCTCCATGCACTAATCCTCACAGGATGGGAGGATTAGAGCTCTGATACCACTATAATTTTCCCAAGCCAATTTTTTTCGTTGGGAACACTAACTGACCATTGATTTACTTGTTTTTTTGTTTATGTTTGTAGGTCGACGTATGAAGTTTCAGCCTTAGAGTTATATTTAGTTATTAAACACAGATTTGAAGGTAAAGTCAATGCAAACACAATATCTAACCATTACACAAGATATGGAACCCAAACACATAGATCTGACCTTTATTATTATGGAAAGTAAGAACCTGATACAAAGTGGATGCATATCTGGAATAACATCATATGGATCCAAGAGATAATATATGAGCTGCTACAAAATTCCCCCGGAAATACAAACAAGCCTCCAAAGGCTGGATATATAATGAAGGCCAAATATACTAAGAACCAGGGTCACATCCAACCTCCTTGGCTGCTGGCACGTCCTGCTGAATATATGAGAAGGCCAAGATTTCAGACCAGCTGAAGGAGAACTCCAAATGATTCCAAAATCCACAAAATGATAGACCAGGGCAAGAGGAAACCCTCCTTGAAGTTTGAAGTCCAAATGACAAGTTTTTCCCCTCCAAAATTTTGAAACCCTAATCAATACTACGTCGTCCTGAAACCCTGAAGTGCCCAATAATTCGGCCTTGATGAAGAAAGCCTCCAAATCCCTTGAAAATCTCTACAAAGATAGATTGGGTTGCCACAAGCCACTAGGAGAAGTATCAGGGTCAGATTTGAGGTGTAACCCACTCAAACTGACAAGATTTGAATCAAAGTTGCGCCCTCTTTCTCTCAAAATCGTCCCAAAGCTATAGATAATAATCTAACCAAAGTAACCCTCCAAAAATGCTCCCAAACTAATGAACAAGGCCCTGCAAGTAATTCCCAGATGCTAAAATGTCACTAGACCCTATCACAAGGCTGGATCGAACTCTTCTTCATGAAATGATGCGCCCCTGCTGGAAAACCACCAAGGGTACAACCCTGCTCCCCTCCTGGATCGATGATGGAACCTGTGAAGACTATAGAATGGTGTGGGTGGAGTATTTCATCCCCGAGACCAAGTTTGGAACAAGGTGAGTGGAATCTTTCACCACTGAGTTGTTATCTAGGGTTTGCAATCTCAAAACCCTCAAAACTGTGTGCTCAAGAGCTCAATAACCAAATGCAACAATATCCAAGAGGAGTGAGAGGTGCTCCCTAGCCTTTCCTTTATACTTCCATTCTATTTCCCTATTGAGTTATTTAACCCCTAGGTTCAACTCCTAACTCAATCTCCAACTTCTAATTCTTCATTGAGTTACTTTTTACCCTTTTTTACCTTTTTCCATGTCAACTTCAAAATATAACAATGGGTTAGCTGACCTTTCCCCATGCTGCCTGAGACTATGGTCTAGTGGGTATGACTAGACCACTAAGTCTTCCCAGACCTCTTCATCAAGAGGCGGGGGACATTACAATATGACAATGTTTGTCACATTACGACAGTGGGGCTATGTTCATCATATTGTGACGATAGGGATAAGTTAGACACATTGTGACATTACTATGGTTGTCATATTGTGACTCTACTATGTTTGTTGGCCCTTAACCAAGTTTTGAGGGATCTGGTCAAGTTTGACCTATTTTGGGACTTTGACAATCTATCGAAGGAGGAGCGCAAGACGAAGCGGAGATCACAGGATCTTTTCCCATTTTTGGGTCCCTTTTGTGTTTTTGGGATTATGTAACAGGCATGGGATGTCGACCCATGAGTTTACCCATGTTTAGGCCTATTTTGTAATGTATAAATAGAAGGCTAGGCCATGTAAGAAAGTAGAAGTGCATCTAGGTGATGTTGTGCTAAGTGCAAGTATGGCTTATAGATGATTTGTGCATACTGTGAGAGACTTGCAGAGCTAAGTGCAAGTGGTTGTAACATGATGTGAAGTGCTTTATGTTGTAACACAAGGAAGGAGGATCTAGCGAGCTGTGTAGATCTCCTGTCTAGGATCTAGCGAGCTGTGTAGATCTCCTGTCTAGGATCTAGCGAGCTGCGCATATATCTTGTCTAGGATCTAGCAAGCTGTGTAGAGAAGTAGGGTTTTGAGGTTCTATGCTTGTAACCGATTGACTGAAGAAAATAAAGAATAAGAGTTGGTGGACGTAGCCCCAAGGTGGGGGTGAACCATGTAAACACTGTGTTGTCCCGCTTTGTACTTGTCTTGATGTGTTTATAACTTCTCTTGCTAAGTGATTTGATAAAGATAGATAAATATGTTGATGTTGTGTGCTAATGATGTGTAAGAATGTTAGATCTGATCTGGATGAAGGTGATTAGTGCTTGATTTGCTAGATATAACCTTCCTGTTTATGATAAAGTGCTTAAATACGTCAAATCTGAATGAATGATGTGATGCTTTGTTCTATCTATGTAGTATTTATTGGTTGAATATTGATGAACAGTTGATACTAAGTGCTCTGTTAAGTATTATAATCATAGATCTGTGTCCTAGATAAGGTTGCAGACACATGAGTGCTGCAACCACCCATGCCTCTACCTCAGGTGAGACTTCATCTGCTTCGCAGGTGTTTCTGAAAGGGCCGGTAGTTAGGGTTTTTTTGGTGCATTTAACCCTGGGTCTGCCCCTGTGCCAACAAATGGTTCCATTGTCAGGACCTGAAACTATGATTGCTGGGAACTTAGGAAGAAGAAGCTTTGTGCAAAGATCTAATATGAAATTGTGAAATCTTTGTGCGTAGATCTATTTCTCTAGTGTGTAGTACTCTACTAGTTTGGCAAGTTCTGTTCTAAGGAAAATAAGTCCGATCTAAAGAAAAGAGGTCAGATCTAAGGAAAAGAGGTAAGATCTGTAAGCTCTGTGCTTTGATAAAGGTAAGAATAGTGAAAAGTTCTAGATCTAGAAGCTTTGTGCTCTGAAAAAGTAAGACAATTGGAAATTTTTGTTTCTAAAGTATGGATCTAGGTATGTTTGATAGATTCTTTCCCAGCTTGGAAACTAGGGCACTAATAGATGAAAGAAGGTTTGATATGAGTAGATCTGATAAGAATACTGAAATATATGTTATACCTATGCATAGAAAGAATGTTTAGACTAACAAATGGATGCAGGATCCTAGAAATACTTTTTTGCAGGTTAGCTCCTATGAGCCTAGCGCGCAGTAAAGGAAAGGTTGGGGATCACTTAAATGAAAGAGCGAATTAACCCTCTGTTACAGTTGCAGAAGACCTGGACATCTTGCTAAGGAATGCCCTAGGAAAATACCTAGTTGTCTTTGTTGTAAAGCTATGGACCATGAAGTTTTGGATTGCCCTAGAATGATTGCTAAGGCTGAAAGAATGAATATGAACCAAGAAAACCCTAAAGTAGATCCAAAAATAGAAAAACCCCATAAGGAATCAGAGAAAGTATTTCTACAAATGAAAGAAACCTTGAATGACCACCAACATGTCATATTATCAGATATCTTCAAGGAAAAATAATGCATTGAAGCAAGAATAGGAGATTTCGATATTGACTGTGTTCTAGATAAGGAAAAATAGATGAACATCATGATAGAGAGAACTTGGGAAGCTATAGGGAAGCCTGCTATGATCCCTTCACTAGAAGGAATAGGGTTATTTAGAGGAAAGCTGATAAACCTAAGTGGGAAGATCGCTTGCATACCTATGAATGTTAATGGAACTTTGATAGAAGAAGATTTTGAGATTATTAAATTTATCGAGGATAGCGCCCCATTTACCATGTTATTAGGAAAACCTTGGATTGACAGAGATCAATCTAGACAAAAGGAAGAAGAAGAAGTTTTGGAGCAGAAGAAAAAAGAAGTAAAAGATTTCATAACTAGAAGGATCACACACTTGATTGAAGAACAGGAGAACAGATTGAAGTTATTTAACACTAGATACCTGGATGTCGAATTTGCAATAACTCTAGAGGACCCACAGACGATTGAAGTACCTATCCCAGAAAAAGAAGAAGTATTATTTGGGAACCCTAGGGAAGAATATCAACAACGCGAAGTGACTAGGTCAAAACAAGACAAAAATCAGAAGGGAAAAAGGAATACCGAGACGAAGCTCACTGGAAATAAGGCTAGAAAGTTAAGTAAGAAGAGCGCTAAGATCGATAATTCGCAGAAGGCTCCAGAGGGAACCTCACAGAAGGAAAATTTGAAAACTTTGAGCTTCGTCGGGATATCAGAACAATGACACATGGTACTTTGCCATGGCGAAGCAATATAGCAATTGGGGACATTATAACCGTTAGATCAATGCTTCAAATGGATAGAAAGCCATTTATGGCCAACCATCTCACCATATGACCGTTGGGACCATGCCATAACAGACATAATCAAGTTAATGAAGGCCTCGTACCCAATGCAAGTGACTCGTTGTTGAGTTACCTATTTATCCCTCCGCGCCACGCACCGAGAACACTTTTGCTAATTGAGAATTTGAGCCCATAGACTAAGTTGAATTTATAGAGTGATCATCATGCTTCTGTTCTCTATCTCGTTACTGTGTCTAAGCTAACCCCCCGAACCTGAGATTATTAACCCCGAGTGTGTATGTCGGACGAGTTGAGTGCTGCAGAAAATGTTGTTGCGGAAGTTTTGATGGACCTCATGACTGAAAGAGTCATGTCAATGTCTACAGGTATACAAGCATTATCCATGAGAGGACTGCCAGCCTCTCCATCCACTACTCATGGAGCAAGACCATCCCGACCATCCGATGAGAAGTGAACTAAGCACAATGATGACTTAGTGAATGCTAAACTGATCTTGAGTATCATACCCACCTATATACCACCTTTGAGTGGTGTTATAAACAACGACAACGTACCTAGATACTTCGAGTACATTTTGGTCACTGCGTACCTCCCAAAGGGGATACACGCAGTGTGAGCGGACCAAGATAAGATCGTAGTGTTGAAGTTTAGTGACTTTAACCTTGGAGATCACAAAGTCTACAACATGTTAGCTCCACATAAATATCTGACTAGAAAAAAAGGGAAAAACTCAAAGGTAATTCCCCAAGCATGCACCCATAACCTCGCGCAGTCCACCCTACTCAATGTCATGAAATTCCTCACTTCGGAAGACACCAAGAGGTGGATACATGTGTCAATTTGCTTCTATCTTGTTACCATGGCGGATATTTGTGGCTAAACCTCCATATCACAGTTGATCCAACCTTGATCAATCGGATCACGAGTTTGAGTATGAAAGGACCCGACCCACATGATTTCTATCTTGGAAAAGCCATGGACTGCGCTCTCACACAAAGGATCAAGGAAATTTATGGAAATTTCAAGAAGGGAACGTGAGGCTACAAGGTAGCCTCTATTCAGAATGGCGCAGTGCACCTCGCCTTCGAATTGATTGCAGGGAAGTTATTACGCAAGAACCAACCCACCCAAGTGACTAGTTTTGTAGTCAACCTCGCAGGGAAGTTCACGAAGAGCCTACAAATGAATTGGGAGAAGCACTTGGTGAACCAGTTGGAACTTGACTGCAGAGAAGCACAAGATCAAGGATATGAATTTGATTTCAGCTGGCTCTTGATCCTGATCGCTTTCATCGCCTGGGAGATGCTGGAAGGTGTGACCTTCTCGGACATCGAGCCATTTGAACCATTGGTTGCGAAGTTCAGTACATTGTGCTACTCAAGTGACATGAATAAGAAATGGAAACAAAATACGATGTTCCATACATACTACAAGCAGCTGAAGATAGCCATACAGTCTGAGCCTCGCATGATGCCAAACGGTTTCCACTAAGTCAGGCCTCTGATGAAGTTCAGTGCTGATTGACATTTCATTTATATCATAGCATGCACCGACGAGCACAAGCAACAACTTCAGTCCTATTACAAGCTAATGGAGGAGGACTTAGAAGATATATCTAAGGAATGGTTTGATGACCTCCTTATTCCAGTAGACCCTGTGGAGATGTCTGAGATCGACAACCCAGAAGCTGCGCATGATACACTCGAACCTGGTAAGACAAAGAAGACCGACAAAGTACAAGATTTAAGTAGTGCCTCAATAAAGACTTCTTCCATATCACCAGAGTGAGGGGGTGATGGTGAAGTGATAGATGGCGTAGAAACTAAGTAGAAGAAAGGCAAGGTAACACTGCCTAGAGACGAGGAGGACCCCTCGAAGAAAATGAAGGTTCCCCCCGAATCCTTCCTCTCGGAAGAGATCAAAAGCCCCTATAATTAAGATGCAGACCATCCTCAACTTTGATGATTTCAACTTCATCATAGAATCCCTGAACGATGCTTCACTAGAGATAGTAGAGAAGCAAGAAGCTAAGCAGGAGGAGATGTACAATAGAATTGAGGTCGAGCTCCAAGGGGTGAAATAGGCACTACTGATCCGGATTATTTTCGGCATGAAATGGGAGCAGAGATATAAAGAAATGCACACAGATATTGCAGATATTCAATAATATAACAAAAATGTATCAGAGATGCAACCATAAACACAGATATACAGTAATACACAATTTCTATTAATCAAAGAAATGTACAGAGACTGTA